>JADDOH010023455.1:0-103016 GCA_016648135.1 Agrypnia vestita
ATCTCAAAGTTGTTTGTTGACTACTGTCAGTGGAAAGTTATGGCACAAAAGACTAGCACACGTTAACAGTCAAGATATGCAGAGAATGAGAAACGGTATTGTAGATGGTTTATCTTATGATACCTTTTTTGACATAACAAAGTCCCAATGTATCACTTGCTGTGAGGGAAAACAAATGAGATTACCTTTTTCTCATGTGGGTGAGCGAAGTACAGAAACGCTACACAGTGACATTTGTGGCCCGATGGAAACAAGTTCATTGAATGGTGCTCGATATTTCCTGCTATTTATCGATGATTATAGTCGAATGACATTCATATATTTTCTGAATCAGAAGAGTGAAGCTTTCAATAGATTTAAAGAGTTCAAATCAGTAGTTGAAAATCAACTTAGTAAGAAAATTAAGATATTGAGAACAGATAATGGTCTTGAATTTTGCAATAAGGATTTTAAGAGTTACCTGAAACACGCTGGTATAATACATCAAAAATCAAATTATTATACGCCAGAGCAAAATGGACTTTGTGAAAGAGCTAACCGTACAGTGGTTGAGAAAGCTAAATGCCTATTATATGATGCAAAGTTAGAAAAAAAATTTTGGGCAGAAGCAGCTAACACAGCTGTATATTAAAAAAATAGATCTATTGCATCAGGATTGGATAAAATTCCATATGAATTGTGGTATGGATCGAAACCAAACTTGAGTCATCTATGTTTGTTTGGCAGCAAAGTCATGGTGCATGTTCCTAAACAAAAGCGCTTAAAATGGGACAAGAAAGCCACACAACACATTTTGGTTGGATATGGTGAGGATGTGAAAGGTTATCGTTTGTATAATACTACCAAGAACTCAATTATTATGAGCAGAGATGTCATAGTGATGGAAGATGAGTCAGATGTTAAGGAAACCGAAGATTCCGCCATCTGGATTTCTAATGAAGAGACAACAGCAGACAGTCTGGTAGAAGAAAGTAGTAGTTCAGTGGGGAAATTGTTTGAGAACATTCCAGAAACTGAGGATTCTTTTGACTGCTCTTCAAATTCTTCAATATATGTTGATGGCAATCAAACATTAATTGAACATCCACAAGATGCCTCAGAATATGTAGTCCAGTCAACAACCACACCCGAACAAGTGACAGATGTATGCAACAAGCGTCAGAGAAAGAAACCTGAGAGGTATGGTTTTAGTAACATGTGCATTTCCAGTACTGTTCCAGCATCGGAAGAGATTTTATTCTCAGAGGCTCTTGAGGGGCCAGAGAGGGACCAGTGGAAGCAGGCCATGGCTGAGGAGCTGCAGTCATTTGAGGAGAGTGAGGCGTGGGAGCTTGTTGATAATCCAGGTGATGTGACAATAGTGAAGTGCAGGTGGGTGCTTAATAAAAAAATTGATATTGATAATAAAGTGCGGTTTCGAGCTCGGCTTGTGGCAAAAGGTTTCTCGCAGAAACCCGGTATTGACTATACAGATACTTTTTCACCAGTAGTGCGACATTCTACCCTAAGATTATTGTTTGCCATTTCTGTAAAAATAAGAATGAGTATTACTCATCTAGATGCAAGTACCTACTGCTTTTCTGAATGGATATCTAAAAGAAAATATATATGTGTCATTACCTGAAGGTTTTGTAAACAAAAGTGGGGGAAAGGTGTTAAAATTAAAAAAGGCCATTTATGGGTTAAAGCAATCTTCCCTAGCATGGTATGAAAGAGTAAATGAGGTTTTAAGTAAATTAGATTTTAAAAATAGTCAATATGAACCATGTTTCTTTACAAAAATTAAGGGTGAAACTAAAATAGTAGTAGCATTATATGTCGATGATTTTCTAATATTTTCAAACAGTGAGACTGAAACTAATGATTTAAAAAATGTATTAGGTTCAGAATTTAAGTTGAAGGACCTAGGGCCTGTAAGACAATATCTAGGCATGAGAATTAATTTAGATAAAAATAAATATGTTATTACTGTAGATCAACAACAGTTAATTTCTAAATTTCACATGTCTGATTGTAAAACACAATGTACTCCAATTGAGCCTAAATTAAATTTAGACAAATCAACTGATAAATGTTTACCTAATGTACCTTACCAAAAATTAATTGGAAGTTTAATGTACCTAGCTGTGCTAACGAGGCCAGACATTGCTTACTCTGTAAGTTATCTTAGCCAGTTCAATAATTGTTATAGTCATACACATTGGAATTATGCAAAACGTGTGTTGAGATATTTACAATGTACTAAAAATTATTGTTTAAGATATAGTAATAATAATAGTAATCTACAAGGATTTGTGGACAGTGATTGGGCAAGTGACGCCTTGGACAGGAAATCCTATACTGGTTTTTGCTTTATGCTGTCAGGATCAGCTATATCTTGGCAAAGTAGAAAACAGAAAACAGTCTCGTTGTCTAGTACAGAGGCAGAATACACTGCTTTGTCCGAAGCTTCTAGAGCAGCTGTTTACTTGAGAAATTTAATGCATGAAATTACTGATACACTTTATGTAATTGACTTGTATTGCGATAACCAAAGTGCAATAAAGTTAGCTTTAAGTAGTCAGAGTCATAATAGGTCAAAACATATAGATGTGCGTTGTCATTATATTCGAGATGTTGTAAAGTACAAATTTGTTAAAATTAAATATATACCTAGTGAGGAAATGCCTGCGGACATTTTAACAAAAGGCCTATGTTACTTGAAACATTCCAAATTTGTGAATTTACTTGGCATCGTATCTATTTTGATAAGTGGGGGTGTCAAGATGTTAATATCAAAATTATTTAATTTGTTTATTAATAACTACCTGCTAGTGAATGTACGTGTAACATCTTTAAATGAAATAAAAGTTAGTCTGTTGCGAATTACCCACGTGTTTCAACAAAAATCATGTATTCAAAAAACTTTTTTTATTACTTTTTTTTATTTAATTTCGTTGACGAAGAATCGGCATTTATTATATATTTAAATATAGCGTGTACAAATAGCTTCGGGTCTGATTTTAGTGTTTATCTTAATTTATAATGATCCGTCTGGAGACAAAATTCAGTAATTGCATTCTTAAAAATTTGAGTATACACAAAAAATATTGAGAATATTATTTAATTGATAATTTAAATTGATGACATTGTCTTTATATTTTAACTTTTGTGTGTATCAACATAAATGCATTATTTTAAGATTAATAAATAAGATGAGTGAAATGACTGAATATGATTGTTTCTTGAAGTGTTGAGTAAGAGTTGAAAATGAATAAAATATATTTTTTGTTAAGATGTAATTACAGAAGTCTAACAGAGACGAAGCTATTTACAAGAAAAACGTGTATTGTAGTATTTTTATAGATAGCCCTGGGTTTACGACCTGTATGAATTAGCTTAAGTGATCAATTTACACAATGCAAACAGCACCAATTCCATCGTAAGAACATCCACACGTCATAATTTTTTTTTCAAATCGTATATATGTGTGGGATAAAAGCAAAAGCAGCAATAAACAAAAAAATAAAAGATATTTTGAATACAGCCACCGAGGATCACTAATTTAAAATATATTAAATTCCAGATTTCCTATAAAATCATGTTTCCTATAAATGTACAGGTTTTTTTCACATTTTAATTTTTTTACTATAATTCTCCGAATTCTATAAATTTACTATTTTTCTATCTTATTCTATTCTAAATTCCTATCTTATCATATCCTAAAAAAATTCCTATAAAATCAAGAATTCATTATACTATAAACTAGCTTACCCGCGCGACGTCGCACTTTCGTAGATTTTTAGTTACTTTTAGTCATATTTTAACAATTTGTGTATTTACCTCAATATATAGATATATGTCACACTGTCAAGAGCACGCTAAGAACAACTGAAATGAGAACTCTGCGTGCTATTGCTGGGAAGACTGCATGATCGTGTGAGGAGTACAGCAACCCAGGATGTCTGCGATGTTCAAGATGTGGTCAGATGGGGGCGACAGCGTCGACAATACTGATACCAACACGTACACAGAATAGTACAACAAGATTACACATAGCTCTGCATGGCGTACCAGGTGGACCGCGCCCACCAGGGAGACCCCCGAAGCGATGGAGAGGTAGCAATTCAGCATCACAAAAGGAAATTCCTACACAAATAGACTCTTAAGTCTAAAAAAAATTGAAGAACAAGAAGAAGATATAGATATATGTTGTCGCAGACTTTTCTGTAAAACTTTTCTATAGAAAGTATTTAAATATCTCTCACTGGGTTATTTTTCCGTCGACTTTAGTTGTAAAATAGGTTATCACGAAAAGTACTTTTATTTTAACGGGATAATATATAACCAATGTTCACTTTGAAAATCCATTATAAATATTGTTGATAGAACTTTTGAAATCGGATAAGTAGTTTCAGAGATTACGTCCTACTTCCAAACTTATGTTAGTATTAGTGTAGTTTGGTAAATTTCGATGACGGTATTCAATTTTTTTATGATATTCCCGCTTTTTCTTTTACACCCCACATATATTCCAAATCTAAATTTATATATTTGAAGCGAATATGCTAGGAACATCTGTAGTTATTTTCATGAAATAGTATACATAGATTTCACAGCTAGTAATGATACCTCTATATTTGTTGATCGTATTTCACCTCACACGATGAATATTCGTGATACATATTAAATATTTATTTTAATTAAAGCCGACGAAGGGTATTATAAATTAGCCCCGACGATGACGCGGCATTTACGTACACGCAGTGCTCGCATTATCCATTTATTAAAAGCAAAATAGAGTGAAAACGGTTTATTGCGCTCCTTCCTCCCCTAATGTCTCTAATACTTGTCGTTAGCGAACGCGAAATATCTTTGTGCGCAGACCGAGACTAGGTAGTAACAAATTATCTCCAATTTTCTTTGTCTTCAAAAGGATGTTCCAACAATATGTGGCCAATTGTTTTTGTGATAACACAAATAAAAACGTTCGTAATCATTGTTAACGAAATATATTTAACTGTAATTTCGGATATTTTATACGCACCGTATATATTACCGAGAAGCGAATTTCGACGTTTCGTTGGATACTTATCCAACGTCATCAGGAGGACGACCTTTACCCGCGGAGGCGGAGGTCGGACTGATTAGGTGCTGCTTTCTAGGGCGTGAATTGTATGCACTTTGCTGTGGAGTGTTCTCTTCTTCTATAATAGCGGTCGCCAGTGTGCAATATGTACTCGTTACGTCGACGGATTTAACTGCGACTTCTCTCAAGGGTTGAATCAGTGTCATTGGAACAGGGCGCCAAATACATGATAGTTTGTAACTGTCATCTCTATTGAAATTGGGATGTTTGTATATTTCAATGGACTCCCTCACTAATCTGGGTGTAAGGTACGGTTCTGTTGATAAGATTTTTGCCTTGTCAAATCTGATGAAGTGACAGAGATTCCCTTTGGATGCATGTTCGCAGTAACAACAATTAATAACAACCTTAACTCTTTATTAACGAAATATGTATGTAGGAATACATAATCATATGTATGGAAGTAAGACACACAATGAATTCAGAATATTTTGAGTATGCCAGCTTAGGTTGAAGTTTCTCCGCGTTCGCAACTAGCCGAGCACATCGTCTTTCAATAGAATCGAATTTCTACCAGAAGTAAATTGCCGCGAAATACCGTGTATTCTACTTATTTTTACTTTTTTGCGAAGTGCTGGATCCAGATTCGTAAATAGTGTTAAATGGCAAGAGCGAAATTTTCTGTATGTGATGCCCTAAATCTTATAGATTTGTAGATTTATTATTTATAGATTTGATTAATATCAATTTAATAGCCCGTATGCAAAATCCGTTGGATATTTTAATATATCATTATATATATATACATAGATTATATATAACTTATCTATCTATAAAGCTATCTATATTTATATAACAAAAGGCTGACAGGAGAAGCATCTATTTATTTTATAAACCTTTTTGTGACTCATTTGGTAATGGCTGTGATAAAGGGAATATTCCCCAATTAATTATTTTGAGTGAGAAGGTGAGACAAGAGAAGAACACTTCTCTTCAGATCGAAGATCATTGTGATCAAGAGGAAACGTCTTCTTGATTTATCGGGACCCAGACCAGATCCAAGCAAGGGATCAAACACTCACATATGTATATTTTATGGAATAAACTTTGTTTACACCACTTTTTTGTTGAAAAAAATTAGACATTTTTCAGAGCCCATGACTCCTTCGTCAGGATAACAAAGAAGTGGCGTAAACAAAGTTTATTTCTATAAAATATAATTATAATGTCACCACAAAATAATTTTGCTGTCTTTGAATAAGAAGCCACATATATTTTTTAAATAAGTAATCCTTGCTGAACCGTGCAGCGCTTCATTTGTAATGACAGCTTTCAAGTATCGACATTCATAAAACGTCGCTAGAGAATTAACAGCAATTTCAAAGCTTAAGAAACTTTTTCTTCAAAAATAGCAAATTTATTTTGGGGTGACATAATTATAATTTATATAAATTAACTTTGTAAACACCACTTATTTATTGAAAAAATTCAACATGTTTCGAAGCCAATGGCTTCTTCGTCAGGATAACAAAAATAAAATGTAAAAATCGAAGTATAGATTAAAATATTATAAAGTTATATATGGAAAATGATAATATAAAGTACCTACTTAACATGAAAATAAATTTAAAAGATAACTATTTGCAAAAAGGACCTGATTATTTATAACATTCAATTTACTATTTACATTCTTTCTTATTTCCAAAATTTCTAATATATCAAATTGTGATTCTGTATAATTTGTATGTAAAATTTGTAAACCCTTATTAATATCAAAAGAATGATCTATAGCCAAAAGATGCTTAGAAAATTCGGAATAATTATTACTATTTAAACACCTTAAGTGTTCCTTAACTCTAATTTCAAAATTTCTACACGTTTTTCCTATATAAAAATAATCACAATCATTACTAATTAATTTATAAACACCCGATTTTTTTTAATTATCCTTATCTTTATTATTTAATATGTATTTTTTTAATTAATTATTAGTTTAAAAAGCTGGTTGAATAACATTTGAGATATTTTTAACTATTGAATTAGAAATTTCATTATTTATAAATATAATTTTACTCCAATGTTTATCAGAATCAAAAATTGAAGGGTAAACATTGAAGATGGTTGAATAACATTTGAGATATTTTAAATTATTGAATTAGAAATTTCATTATTCATAAATATAATTTTCCTCCAATGTTTATCAGAATTAAAAATTGAAGGGTAAACAAAAGATTTAAAAAAAAATTCTTGTACTTTTTTATAATATCTTTTATTTTTTTATCATAACCATTATTATGATCTGTTTAATAATTTTTAATTCAATATTAAAATTATCAACAGATAATGGAATATTAATTAATCTATTTAACATTGAGTGAAAAGTTGACAATTTTATCCATATTCTCAAAAACTTTACCTAACATCACAATTAGTATATAATTCATTGTGATTCCTCATATTAATTACTGTTCAATAATACTATTTTTGGGAAATGAAACTGAGAAGGAAAAAAATTCAAAACAGAGCCGTGAGAACTACCTTAAGATGTAACAAATTAATAACAAACATACAAGAATTAGCGATATGGTAAAGCAATTTAAGGTAATTACAATTAGGCAACAAATAACAAAAAATGTCCTAGTCTTGATATTATATAAAACAAAAAACCGATTAGTTAGATATAATTTCAAGGTCCACACTTATCCTATGAGAAGTAGGGGGGATTTTAGGCAAATAGTTTGTATTATAAAGATTTTGATTTGTTCAATGAACTGCCAGCGAATGTGAAAGAAGTAAATAGTCTCACTACTTTTCGTAGTTGGAGTGAAAAATATGTGAATAGTAAGTTTAATGTATGATCATGTTATGTTGTTTCATGTTTTTTTTTCAGTCTTTTTTACTTTGTCCAGATGTGAAAATGTGTTTCTATTTATGATTATTTATTTATGTTGATATTTCTCACACATCTTATAGAATATGTTTTGGGAATCGTTATGTTTAAGTGCTATGTTAATTTATGTTTTAATTACTACCTTTGTGTAAAAATACGCACTTTTTACAACTAAATAAAAAATATACAAACAAATGAAATCGTGGAAGTAATCGGATTAAAATGAAACCTTTTGTGGGACACCCTTTGCAATCGCAGGAAGCACGTGACGGTACAACAGGATCTAGGAAGAGCGCGGATAATACAGCAAATAAAAATTAACGATTTTCACATTTACACAATTAGGTCCTTGCGGCCATAAAGAGTCTGAGTGCTCAGGAAATGAGCCGCAAATAAAAATTAACGGTCGTCACATTTGCGCAATTAAGACCTTAGAGTCGTAAAAATCTGAGGGTGCGGTATTATTAGATGGACACGGATAGTGTTGCATTTGACCTGACTCACCTAACGTTCCCTTGTGTCTTTTTAAAAAAGCTGTCACAAGATGAAGCAGATAGAATTGCACGTGATCGAGGATTGTACAGCCCTCTACCACAGTATAGTAAAGTAACAGTATTATGTCTTCATACAAACAGCCGAAACGACGCCCTTCGACATCTCGGTATACTTCGGTCTCATCGGTCGCCGCAGGGCTGCAAACGCAAACGGTGTGAGGTGCTCCCGCGTAGCAAAATAGCATTTTCAAATACGTACCTAACTCAGCGGGCAGCCCTGATGCGTGTTTACCTACCAGGCGGCCGTAGGTAATTATTTCAAGGACACTACCGAGACAGAATACTGTATACAATATTGTACTGTGACTCTACATCTTTCACATAAAATTGGAAATTGCTGAAAAGGTCTGCCATAATCTAAGAGATTCGCGAAACATCTAGAAAACACTAGCCAGAAAATTTTGAATGGCCTTCAAAACCTAAGAACGTATTCATCATTTGATTTTTTCCAAATATTTATTGAGTTTCGATACCAATGTATCGAAAACAATTGACATAAAAAAATCATTGTAGTTTATACCATGTTTGTTAGTTTTTTTTGTAACAAATATTTATTGTAAATTTAAAGTTGCTCAAGTCCAAAATTAGCGTATTTAACTACGCTCTTAATGTTGCTCTACTAAAAAATTTAGGCATCTAAATATAATAATTTCATTGTTTGTCCATCCCTCTGTCTGTTGTCTGTCCCCTCAACTTCATGTAACGTCTGTAATTTTTTTCAAATTCGTGACAAAAAAAAACTAATTAAACAGCCAGAGATAGGGCTTGAACCCCGGGTTACCAGATCCGATCCGGCAGCTTAACACATGTTGCTTCCGCCGCCTCTCCGTGGGCCGTCAAAAATATGCTATATAATATACTAGGGTTTAGAAGAGTCGCTAAACATTTCATTTTCAGCCCAGCACAATCGCCACTGGTTAAAATATTTAAAAAACTGTTCAAATATTTTGATCAAAGTCGTCATTACCTACTATTTCATGGGTGTCGTATAAATAAGTAAAAACTTATTCTTTAAGAACCGGCATGAAAAATAATCGTAAATTTTGACGACTACAGTTAGTTTTTTAATAAAAAAAGTGTTGCATAAAGCAGCATTGTATTTCATAAAATGCATAAAAAGTTTCAAAATGTTAAAATTTCAACCAACAGTTCAAAACACGGAATTTCTAAAACTATATTTTTACTTCATGTGCCTTTTCTGTAAAAAAATATGTCTGTCTTTTGTACTCATTTAATTTTATGTATAACACTTTCGGAACTACCCTTAGCCGCGATTTTTTTCTTTTTCATATTTTTTTCATATTCATATCATTTATATATCATAATTAAATTCTCGTAGAATTATACGAAACAGTTATTTCATGTTTTGGATTCGTGATTTTTAGGATATTGCGAACATCCACACGTAGGGGTGATCTTGATTTATGGGGGCAGCTATGACACAAACATTATCGCATTATATCCATAACTTAATTTTACCTTGACATATTTTGTAAACGAACTTAATTCTCACGATGAATTTCATGATTTCATGAAACAAATTTTAATTGACTTTTGATATCAGAGACCGTTTATAAAAAAAATAATTTAAAAACACAGTCTGTATGATCGATTGATTCCTGTCCTTCTAATAGAATTCTTTATGTATATATTATATTAAGTGTTACATTGTATCTGATTTAAATATAATAATTTCGTTGTCTGTCTGTCCGTAACGTCTATAATTTGCTAGAGCTACGCTGGAATTACAATTTTAGATGATTATAGTCTGACACGCAATCAGCGCACAACACGCAACGGCTCAGGTAACGTGCAAGTGTCCACCACCAAATTACGTGGTTTTCGCATTTTTATTTTATTGTTTTATTCTACTTTATAATATTTAGTATTGTTTTAGGTTTAAGCGAATAAAGTAAATATATTAAAAAACTAACACATAAAAACCTAGTTTTTATTATACTGCCTTTCTCATTTGTATTGTTTCCGATTTGATATTCTATCAACATATTCCTCTTGCTTTAAAATCATGTGGAAAATCCATTCCATGCATACTACTATCCTTAAAACTTATAGAATATTGAAAAGGTATCAATTGGTATAGGGGGGCACGGCGTCGGCAAAACCATCTGATCGGACCCATGGCTCGAGTCGGACTAGTTGAAACAGGTTTCGCGCCTTCTGCACGCGTTGGGCTCCTTTCTCATTTGTATGGTTTCCAATTTGAAAAAACGTTAAAATTTCGAAAAATCCAAAATTATACTATAATTAAATTTATGAAACGAAAATTTGTAAGATCAATTTAATCGTTGCTAGGAGTCTTCTTGCAAAGTTTCAGCTCGATTGGATCACGGGAAAAGGGATAAAAATAAAGTTTTTTCGGCAGACAAGCAGGCGCTACAAGTTAAAAGAAAGGGAGTAAAAATAAAATCAAGCATTCTCACACCACATACAACTCAAGACCCACATATGTATGGATCCCATACCTACATATGTGTACATACAAAAATACAATTTCGAGCATATCCTGAATGCAAGATTATTCTTAGACCTATGTAACTTATTTGTCATCCAAGTCACAAGTAACAAAGTTAAATAGACTATACTTTACTTTCAGGAGTAGCTCTACCCAATAGCTTATTTAATATTATTTCTTAAACTTTTGATATTATTTTCTACATCATTATAATATGTTCCTCGAACCTCATATGTGAATAATCTAAATAAATATATAAATTGAAAATTATAACTTTTTAGAGTTTAGAAGAAATTAAATGAAATATTATAAATAACCAAATCATTTTTGTAATTAACCTTATTTTACCCATTATTAAGTTACATATTAAATTTGTTTTCACTAGGTTTGTATTAGTTATTCAACTCTTTTATTTTTACATATATTTACATATATTTATTTATATTTTTATATTTACGGCTTTACTGTTAATTTTATTTTTTGTTTATATCCAAAGAAACGGACCTATCTCCTCGAAATATGTTAATCAGTAAATATTTGTTTTAAACAGTGTTTTTTTTTATCACAGATTATAATTTTTTTATGAGATTCAGTTCGCTTGAGTATGAAATTGAAGTTTTTGAGTTGTGGCTGTGAGGTTAGATTTTATTTTCAATGAATGGGAAAATTGACTATGTAAGAGTAAAACTGTCAAGATTCCAAATGTAAATTAGTGTGAATTGATAAAGGGATGGTTAACGTAAAGAGGGATGTCACAGAAATAAAGAATTGAATGAAAACACGCAGTTGTCTTCTTTCGATTGTTAATGGAATTATTTACAGTAGTGGTGAAGCGTTAGGAAATGTAATGATATTGATGATGGTGTTTTCAATGAGTTAAATTTGTTCTGAATTTCGAGTTATTTCGTACATCACACTCACTGACAGCGCTGCTGATTTTTCCGATACCAATTGAAATTCTCAAGATTTTTCACACAATTTTTTTCTAAATCCCATTTTAAGATCACACAACAATTGAGTTTGACAAAAATGTCAGGAAATTTTCCTGAAATCGCGTAAAACATTTTGTCAAATTATGACATCTGCGATTTTCGAATTGTATTGCATTAAAATCGCTGCATTGTCCATTTTGATTTCAATGTTTAAATGTGGTTAACCATTTTAAAATGCTCACATACAAGTCATGAATTATGGTAGACTGATTGTTACCCTCTGCGCAATGGTTTACAACATGTTTTTATATTTAAAATCTATTCAAAATATGTTTATTGCTGGCCGTAAACTCGTAAAAAATCACAGGACACAATGAATGAACGAAGAAAAGTTTGGAAACTAAAACAACCCTCCCTCTCCCACACGGATTAGAACATTTTGTAGTAGTTCAATTTTTAAGCAGTACTTCTTATACCTCATTGAAGTAGACGAAAATATTTAGCTGCATGCACAATTTTGTAGTTATACAATTATTTCACTTCATGTAGTTTATTAAAGTAGATGATGTGCGTAATGTTTCGGTACCTACTAAAAATGTAGCGCACACTTTGTAGTTATCAAACAAGTGAACGTGTGCGTGTATTATTTAGTCTTCATTCTGAAATGTAGTTTTTCCCTTAACTAAATTTATTGGTAAATCTATTATTTCCTTATCTTTCTTATTATCTTTATTCTACCTTCGAACGTTTATACGCATAAAATAGTTGAATAAATAAACATTCTTATGTGTAACAATAATATTCAACCTTAACTAATCAAATATTTCTTGTAGTAGTACAAATGTTGAGATATTTTTATAACTTCCTTTACATAATTTTATAAAATGTTTTGTTATTATATATGAATTGTAAAAGACCCACTAGAACCGTCCATAAATACTGGACAAACTCTGCAATACCATGTAAAAATATATCAAGAGTTTTGACATGTGCCTAGCAATTATTTCGCCGAAAATTTGTTGAGAACGATCCACGTGCAATTACGGGAGGCTTTTTCGTATTCAAATTATTTCACCGTCTTTCCCTCCGCATCAAGACCGCAATTCAAGTTACATTCCAAAATAAATTGCTTTTTATTTCCTTCGCTAATAATACAAGTATAAGCAATGAAAAAATAAACTGCAGTGTAATCTGGGTATGAAAAGAATTGAAACGTTTGGCTGGTTAATGTTTTTTTTTAACGCTTCAACAGGCCAGAAGGCCCAATTACAGAAGCGAAATACATCACAAATTACCCAGGCTTGGGTAAATTATTGATTATAATCAATAATTTACCCAAAGATTAAAATCGTGACCTCACCGGGAATCGAACCCGGAACTCTCGGTGTCGGAAGCCAGTGTCATACCCACTGCGCTACGAGGGCCGCCGTTGTTGTTGGTGTTTTGGGAGAAAATGCCCGCTCGTCCAAAGGCATATTCTTGTATCGGCATGTGACGTGTATTGTGTTAGTAGCGCATGGCATGTGTGAGATAATTCAGCAGACGCATGATTAGTAAATGGGGGCTAAATTATTTTCATGGTTAACTGTGGCATTTTATTAGAAACAATTTACAGATGTGGCGTCGAGTACAGAAATATTACATGCTAGTAGTACTACAGCGGTCAGTGATTGAGTGAATGTACTTATCGACGACCAAGACCTGGTTAGCCGCATCGAGTACTTGTTTGGTTGATATAGCTCGATGCGTGCGGCTAGAGTCGCGACGGCTCTAGTACACCACAAACTTATTGTTGGCTCAGTGTCACTACCAAGGTTGTAAATAATTTGTCAAAATTGGACGTATTTTATTTAACCCGTTGATGTGATTTATTTTTTACTAAAACTAGCAAACTTTGAATTATAATAAACCATATTTGATATTTTCAAAGGCTTATCTATTTTGATATTACTGTATCTTTGTCAGGGATAACTTGGAATCTGTAAAATTAAGCAAAAAAAAAATTAGTGTTGGCTCAGTGTCGCTACCAAGGTTGTAAATAATTTGTCAAAATTGGACGTACTTTATTTAACCCGTTGATGTGATTTATTTTTTACTAAAGCTAGCAAACTTTGAATTATAATAAACCATATTTGATATTTTCAAAGGCTTATCTATTTTTATATTACTGTATCTTTGTCAGGGATAACTTGGAATCTGTAAAAATAAGCAAAAAAATCAAATTTAAAAAAAATATTATACATAATGCTCACTTTTTTATTCACAGCACTGTTAAGTCGGCCGCTGACGAACCTGTAGCAAGAATATATTTTTTATTACTACAATATAAAAGTACATTAATTTGTTTACCGTCTTATTATTTTATGAACAGGAAATGAAATAATATGAATCACCATAAAAACGTTTATACTTATCATAAAACTTTGTTTTTCTCACTCGCTCTCGTTAGATATATTCTCTGAAGAATGAGGTGGATGTATTTTGACGAGCACTGCACGAGTTAATAATAATATTAACTTTACAAAAAAATGAGTAATTTGATATAAGAATTAAGGTAACGATATGCATTTAACTCTCAGAGATATCTATGGGTATTTTATTATTTAATAATCCTTTTATTTTAACGGGATAATATATAACCTATGTCCTGAAAGTTTATTCTAAATATCCGTGAATAAATTTTTGAAATCGGATGAATGGTTTCGAAGATTACTTCATACATCCAAACTTACGAACTTTACCTCTTTATAATATATATTAGTATATATTGGGGTAGTTGTGAATATCGGCATCAGCGTCAGCATCCGCGGATTATCAGCATTGTTTTTAATATCAGCATCAGCATCAGCAACAATCAATGCTGATTTTTAATGCTGATTCAACAAGAAATGAAGAGGCTGGCAGATGACAGAGAGGAGTGGAGAAAGCGAGTGCTTGTTGCAGACCAATCCTAGGATAGCGAACCACAAAAAAAGATTCAATTCGTAACGTGTTCATTGAAGGCGGACCCTAGCGCAAGTCACGTGGAGTTTAACCAATCATAGACAGTTATACAAAAAAGCTGTCACTTGTTTCCTCAATCGATTGTTCTGTTAACATAAATTGGTTGGACGCTAGTGTATGACGTGCGCTGCGTAGTGTATCCAATAATAACAAATAAACCTTATTCAAATTCATAGGCGGTCCTCGTAGCGCAGTGGGTATGACACTGGCTTCCCACACCGAGGTTTCGGGTTCGATCCCGGGTGAGGTCACGATTTTAATCTATGTGATTTACTCAAGACTGGTTGTTTGTGATATATTTCGCTTCTGTAATTGGGCCTCCTGGCCTGTTGAAGCGTAAAAATAATAATAATAATAATGCATCCTCAAATAAATAGTGCAATATGGAAATATTTTACGGTAGTGGAAAAGGATACCTCCCAGTGTAGTATTTGTAAAAAAGACTATTCTCGAAAAAGACGTACAAATAGATGATTATTGAAAAAAAATTGTAACAAAAACATTTAACATACCAATATGTTAAATGATGATACAATTATTAACTTTTACTTGTCTTTTATTCAAAATAATGTACATATACGTTTGCTAATAATTTTGTAGCAGGATATGTTTTATTTAAGTAATTTATTAATATCAGCATCAGCATCAGCATCCGCTGATATTGATCTGGTAAAATCAGCATCAGCATCCGCTGATACAGTAAAAATCTGCATCAGCAACAACCCTGGTATAGATTATGGAGCGACAGCAATGTTTGATTTTTTTTCTAATATAATATTTCACATACAACGCTGTATTGTTACTGCACTTACTTAGGATCCCATCTTTCATTTAAGTTTCACTAAGGGCCGGTTGTTTCAAGTTGGATCAAAGTAAGCGGTCGATCAAAGCATAGATTTTTACGAAAACGGATCGTCTGATTGGTGGAGAACGTAAAAATCTATGCTTTAAAAGAACGCTTACTTTGATCGAACTTGAAACAACCGGGCCTAAGACTCCCAGATATTTTATTACATGCTTTCATATTTCGCCATAAGAAAGTATTTGATCCATTGAATTAATTTTTAATGCGTGTCTGTTTTAATATTAAATGACAGGTGATGACTTTAGTAAGACAATGTGGCATGGGTTGGTCGTGATTATAATAATTTAGTTCTGTCCGTCCGTCCGCGTAACTTCGCGTAAAGTGCGTAATTTTATTCGAATTCACGGCTAAAATAATCAAACTAAAAATGGCCACAGATGGGGCTTGAACCCCGAGCGATCAAAATCGAACGCCGAGACTTGCAGAGGACCCCACTACCGTATCTGTGGGATTTTTAAAAAATAGACTACGTATATAAAACTTAGCAAAGAAGCGAACAGTTGGTTAATAAACGACATCTTCAAGATCTGCGACGTCTTCTGCTGTGGCGTAGTAGTGAGAGTATCTGACTCCCACCCGGGGAGCTCGGGTTCGATTCCTGGTAGCGGAAAAAAAAGTCATTTTATTTTGATGTCTATTTAATTTGTAATATTAATTATTTTTTACGAAATAGTTATTTTTTCGAAAAAGTTTTTTCGTTTTTTTTTATTTATTTTTTTACGAAATTTTTTTTTAATGTAATTAATAAATACTTAAAATTACTAAAACCTTCCAGAAAATTGAACCAGAATTATTTGATGAATAATTTATGCAGGTATATATATTTAAGGTGTTATGGATTAGCTATGTTACACCCTATATAAGTGAAAGTGATGAATATAAAAAATATTATGGTTTTTGTCCTCTCAGCCAATTTTATTCAATAAAAGGCGCTGTGCGGCGGCGAAACAATAAAAAACCTAATTAACGCACACAGTGGCAAAAAATTCTGTAATTCGGTCATTTCTCTTCCGAGCGCCGTAAAGAGGGATAAATTCTCTGATGGAATTGTGTCAAAATTGGCGCGAAAAGGTGTTTACGTCTCCCACCCTCCCACCCTGACAGATTAATTAGTCATCCCGGCTGACGCTTTCGGAATAATCTTTTACTGCTTACATAAATAATTTTCAAAATATTATCACCGGGAGGCATACCTCCAATTTAATATTCTAACTCCATCGAGTAAAAGGATTCTGATGGACTTGATAATTATAACAATAATGGATAATTTATATGGCGCCATTTTCGCGCGTAAGAAAACTTCAAGAAAACCTACACTTAAACAAATTAAAAAATCGACAATCAATTTTTTTAATATCCAAACCAAGACGATGGTTTCGGCAGATTATGCCATTATCAACTGATAAACATAGAACATTTTAGTGAGTTTATATACGAAAATTATTTAGTGAAATTATGTGAATAATAAAATGGTCCATTCAGATGGTGTGATTGTAAAACCACTACCTGTATTGATTGTACTATTCATGTAATTTCACATCATTTTGCAAAATAACTTAACAAAATACCTTAAAATAAAATACCTTAAAATAACTTTTAAAAATTTTGCATAATAATTAACAAAGTACTATTCATGTAATTTCATAAAATAATCTAGGTTTATCAGTTGTTAAGAACATAATCTACCAAAATAATCGCCATGGTTTTGATAATAAATATATAGAATTCTCAAAATCGTGTGCTGAATGCTTAATATTAAAAATAAAGTTCTTTACAATAAATAACGTCAGTTTACAGAAAAATAAAAAAAAAGACACCTAAATATTTATAAGTTAGTCCTGCAATAATATTTTTAATTAAACAAATTATGAATATTTTAAGAACGTTCTAGATTTTCAAAAACAAAATACTGAATTTTATCCTCAAGAAGACATAATTAATCAAGATATTTATATTGTAGGTATCTCAAAGAGATTAAGCTATTTTTTTATAAGGGTAAAAAAGTATGTTATTCTTTTTAATAAAAAAAATAGATATTTCATAACAACAGCGATATCTTTTATCTATATTGGTTTAAAGAGATGATAAACTTCAACCACAGATGGTAGTAATAAAATACGATTTACTTTAATAATAATAACTCACGTATGAAATAAGTTGTCCAAATTTAATACAACTTCCAAAATTTATAAGATGTGGTTATCTATCACGGGTGAATTGGTGAACGTTACATTGTGTAAAGTGATCACTTAAGCCCGCCGTACGATAGGTCGTAAGCCTCATAAACATCCAAAAAGCATTTTCATACTTACTTTTCCAGTAAAAAATTTCATTGTGAAAATAGCAACCACCATAGTTGATGAAAGATTTGATATTGCGACCTGAAAATGTTCGCTTTGAATCGAAATCGCTTTGAATCGAAATCGAATCTGAAAATCGCTTTGACCTTGAAATTACACAAATACTACTTAAATTTCAGAGTGCACGTCCGAGAGTAGGTACTTTCTGCTTATTTAAATTTTATTTTGCAATGTTGATCTTCATAATTTATATATTAATAATCATTTATTTCTTTCCATCAAATGTAAAAATCATAGTGTTTAAAATAATTAAATATAAAACTTTTAGGTTAATAATTAAGATTGTAAATTTGATGTTTTTTTTTTTAAATTTCTATATTTGAGAATGAGAATTGAGTTTTAATAATTTAATAAAGTGAAAACAATTTATATTTATTAAAGAATACACATTTTTATTGTGAAGTTGCAATTTCAGAATAATATTCTGTGCTTTTTAAGCAAATTCGTGAATCAATTAGAAAAAGACGCCGAAAAATCAAATTAACAAAAAATATTTTAGCTGCTAACGGGATAAGAACACCGGACCTCCACCCTATACATTCACAGATAGGATATTTTTTTGTTGATTTGATTGTTCTGTATGTCTTTTTCTAATTGATTCATAAATTTTATTGAATATAAATTTATGGAAAAAAAAAACACTATTGCAAAAGTGTTTTCTTTTTATTAATAGTAATATTGTTTCAATAAAGTTATTTTGCTGTTATTGAAGAAGCGAAAACAATTTCTTACTTGATGAACAAAACGTATTCGAAAAAGAGAAAAACATTCCGAACGGAAATACATCATTGATAGGAAAACTTTCCACCAAGCACGGATAATTCTGGAGTGAATCCTCGCTTAATTCGAGAACCTTTCTGTGTCTAGAAGGATCCCGGCAATAATATTATTACATATTGGAAAAAGTTTATTTTCCGCGCATATTCGGAATAGTATTTAATTAATCCAGGAATAGTTCCTCCCGCTACTCAACTACCGTGAGACGCGATCGAGGAATGATTTTCATGTTTGGGAGGGAAGAAAAATATTTCCAGAATCGATATCATCTGTTAAGAGGCCGACTTGAGTGATTTCTGGTATTCCGTAATATTTTTGTAACAAGTTCACAGAACGGGGTTCGTTAAAACTGTTTGCGTTAGTTTGTTTGCAAAGTTGTATAAACACGTTATTACGTTTAAAAGAAAACTAAGGGGAATATGATTGATTGTTTATCAAAGAAATTAGTTCTGTTGAATTCTGAGTACTTTTATCGTATTCAAATTCATTAATTTTTTTGATGAAATAATATTTGTTTGTGTATTTACGATTTAACAAAACGAAGTGCCTTGATGATTAAAACAAATTACTCTGTTCTAAATCTATTGAACTATTGATATATGATAGGCATAAATACATTTGTTTCTACATACTATACAAATGGAGGACAAATGAAAATACTTAGGAAATAAATTCTCTTCTTGTGTTTCAATCTGTGGGATTGGTTTGCAGCAAAGAACATCTCCTTCTCCAATCCGCTCGGTCTCCGGCGATCCTCTTCAGCTCTGTGTAGGAGGCGCAATTCACATCTTGGCACACTTGCTCAAGATATTCACGGCGAGGGCGCCCTCTGGCAATCTTTCCCTCCACCATTCCCTCCAGTATAATTTTTAGCAGATTTCCGTGGCGTAAAATATGCCCCATCTATTTTGCACGCCTTTTCGAGATGGTATTCATCATGTGCCTGGTTTCATCGATTCTGCTGAGAACCTCTTCGTTCGTAACGTGATCTCTCCAGGAAATTCCTAGGGAACGTCTGTAGGTCCACATCTCGAAGGCTTCTAAACGTTTCTTTTCTCTGTCGCTAATGCACTATGTATCACATCTATACAGCAAAATACTCCACACATCAGTTTTCATTAATTGCTTGCGATGCTTTAGGTTTATATTGTTGGATTAGAAAATCTTTGTTTTTTTGTTAATCGCAAGATTTGCTTGGTGGATGTGACTGTCAACCTCTCTTTTTGTACGGCCATCCGATGAGATTTTACTCCCAAGATAGACAAACTCTTTTGCGTTCTTAATTGCAGCTCCTTACATTAGTACGTTCATTTGTTGTTCGTCTCTGCCTACGGTTATCAATTTTGTTTTATCCTTGTTTATTCTCATGTTGATAGTATTTAGGATATTATTAGCGATTCATTAATTAACGATTGATGAATTATTCAATGCACTAATTCACTTAAAGCTGCATTTTATTTATTTCTGTTTAATTTGAAGCATAAAATTTTGTTTGGACTGTGCCTGCCTCACTAAAAATATCTGTGTTGAGACAGGCATAGTTTACAATATTGTGTAGATTCAAAACATAGTAAATAGATAATAAAGTGTTTAAAGTAACATAATAGAAAATATATCATATATATGAGGTTATATTGTGTTAGTGTGCCTATTTTATATCTCCCCATGTTTCGGATCCACTGTTTTATTTTGTATTTTATGTAAGGGTTGTAAATTGTGGTTAGCCCGGATTGTTTTAATTCATCAAGCATGCAATTAAGTAATTTGGGTCCAAAATAGTTATAGCTCCTTTGTCCATACGTGGTATGTAACTTTGAGATTTGTAGATTGAGTTTGTTTGACCGTGTGGTAATTATTGTTTGATTTGGTTTAAACTGTGTATTTTTGTGTTTGTATGTGTATTTAAGAGTGGTATTCGCATAAATTTGTTTTATATCGAATACGTCGAATTTGTTGAACATTTTATCTGTCCTTGTTAAAATTGAGGTTTTGAAGATAACTTTTAAAGCAATTTTTTGAGTTAAAATGATTGGATTGAGTGCACTCATAGTTGCTCCTCCCCATGCAATTATGCCGTGTTCTATAATTGATTGGCAGATTGCGAAGTACACTTGGGCCTCGTATAACACGGTTATATGGTTCCTCAAAAACCTCGTGCAAAACAAATCCGTGTCATATAAGCTTTGAAGTTCATACAAATTAGGGTTTGTGTTCCAAAAAAAAATCGAAATAGTTTATATGAATATGTACTTTATTTTTTTTAATAAAAATATATAAATTTAAATATTTATTGAAAAAAAACTTTAATAACACATATAATATAAATTATTTTAATCGTAATCATGTATTTTATGTATGGATATTTGTATAGTCTTCTTTATTATTCTTTTTTTGTATAGTCTTCTCTTCTTTTTTAAAATGTTCATATTAAGTTTATCGTAAAAAACCATATATAAATAAATAAATATAATGTAGCATTCATTCATCATTGCTATCACTGAGAATAATTCTTAAATTTTACTCTTTTTCGACGTCGGTTATGAGTAATCATCATCGGAGGAGGGCTCTGAATTTCTTGGGGTTTTAGCCTTCAAAAAATCGGTAATAAGCGATTGTCTGCTTTTAGCATATAAACCATTACGTATTTGCTTATAAGGTTCCAAAATGTGTTGTAATTCCTTCTTGAATTTCGAACTTCTTTCCATTTTAGGATCCTTTACAATAATTTTTTTTTCTAATTTAATAGCCAATTCCAAGCCCTCATTTATAGTTTTAATGTGAAACAAGTAGCTACCTCGCTGCAACTGCTTTCTGAGTTATTAATTGTGGTAGTTTCATTCAAAGTTTCGATTAATTGAAACGAAATTGACAAGTCTCAACATGCTGAGTGAGATCATCATGACTCATGGTATGTTCTGTCATGGACGCAATCTACAAATCAAACATTATTTAATTCATTTATTTTTCTGAAACCGTGTTATAAAAAGCGTGTTGTACAAAAAATATGCCAATTTATTCATCCGTGTTATATAAAATAGTGTTATATAAAACCGTGTTATATGAGGCCCAAGTGTATATCATTTTTAGGAGTTTAATGTTAAGAAAGTTTCTAATATTGCGCAGAAAAAAAATGGCTTTTTTATTTTGTTTGAGATGTGTTGTGTGTGAAGATTCCATTTGAGACGAGCATCGATTATAGTATCTAAATATTTATATAATATAATTAAACTAATTAACTTTGTTAACACCACTAACATTTATTTGGTAAATAAAACCAACCGGTTTCGGAAACGACGTTCCTTCGTCAGGGTATACTTTATAATAACAAAATTATAAACAATCATACTTCAGTGTTAAGTGTCTAAATGGGGGTAAATAGTGGGGGGTGCGAAAGAAACAGATGATAGGGTGAAAGGGAACATATTCAAAATAAGACTGTAAGTTAATTTTTTTTGGTTGTTAATAATAGATTCATTATTATTTATAGCTTTCTTAATCTCTTTTACTATCAATGTGAAGAATGTTGACTCATGTATTTTTATCAAAACTATGGTTATTCTCAATAATATGATTGGCAAATTCGGAAAAATTTGAATTATTTAAGCATCTAATATGTTCTTTAATCCTAATATCAAAATTACGACACGTTTTTCCAATATAAAAAGAGGGACAGTCATTACATTTTAGTTTATAAACACCCGAGTGAGTCAATTTGTGAGCTTTATCTTTAATATTTCTCAAAAAGTTACCAATATTATTTGTTGTATAGAAAGCTGGTTTTATAGAGGGAAGGAGATTTTTCGTGCATTCAATTGAAAAATTGTCAATATATAAAATTCTACGCCATTGTTTAATATCATCGTTATTTTTGTAATTATTGAATAAAAATTTATTTGTGGCTACTTTATTATGTTTTTTTAGAATTTTATCCATCAAATTAGGAGAGTAACCATTGTTTGTGGCAATTTGTTTTATTATGGACGGCTCAGTAAGAAAATTAATATCAGGCAAAGGAACGTTAATAAGTCGGTGTATCATGGAACGGAAGGCTGAATATTTATGTGAGATCAGGTGGTTGGACGTGTTGTGGATTATTGTGTCAGTATATGTAGGTTTGCGATATATATTAAATTCAATTTTATTGTTATTGATAGACAAAGTTAAATCTAAAAAGTTTAATGTGGCATTATTTCCAACCTCAATTGTAAATTGTATTTGGCACATTTCAATACGATAATGTCATATATCAACAAAAAGAAGGACTCCCAGTGGACTCCCAATGAACTCCAAACTCGTTATTATCGCTGCATAAAACATATTTATTGCTCGGAGAACATTCAATTCTCGCACATGATTTTTCGCCACTAACTCCGCTCGATTATTTATCTTTATTTATCGCTTCGATTATCTCACGACTGGCCACCCTGAACGTCGCCTCACGGCTCACGGCTGACTTCGCACCGAACGAACTGTCAAAACCCGACAACTCGGCGGCGGCCTAGATCCGCGCTATTTGTAAAATGTAGTGTAAAATCCTCGATCTACTCATCTACCATCTCAATGTACAATATATTATATACAATGTACAATATATACAGACATCGCCATAATTAGCAAATCATATTTGATGAAAATAAACGAAGTAAAATTTCACTCCGTCATATATTTATATTTTTTATATAATTTATTTAATTTATTTTAAACATAATGATCACGAAACCATGTTCCGAATTATGGAAGCTTTACTACATGAGATTTTTATTAAATTTTAAATATTTATAAATATAAATATAAATATCATGACCTGCGACCTTAATCCAACAATTTTCAGAATTAATGTGAACCAAAATTTTGTCTTTATGTATTACCCAATTACCGATTACCTATCCATTACCAAAGAGGGTCTAACTTTGTATTACTTGTCTGTAACTGTCGATTTAATTTCCTCCGAAAATGGATCACAAAGAATTTCCTAAATAATTATATCTCTGTATTTATTTGCTAAATCGGCTCGGATTATATGATGGATCGTTTTGTAAAGTAAATAATAATTTGATTAATTATTATTTACCTGTACCGAAATTAATTATACAACGCTTATTTAATTTTATAATTAAACACACGATGAATTTGAAAACAATCGAAACTGAAACGTTGAGGGATCGTAAATAAACCTCTTGGAAAATCCAGATTGAGAAAAAATAACGATGTGGGAGGAGATATGGGGATGTTCCACGATCCTGTCTTCGAGTGGAGTATGATTAAGTGAAGTTATGGAGTAGTAAAAATAATTATTTCCCCACTCATTGGTCATATGCTATGGAATAGTTAAAAAATTCTTATTTCCTCCTTCATTGGTCATATGAAACGTACGAATGAGTAAAGGTTCTTAATGAACAAATATTTTATGCAGTCAATATAAATATATATTAAAAAATAACAATAACTTTGTTTACAAAGTTACAATTTTTAATATATTTAACACAAAGTTACACAATAAAATTTCAAAAAGTTAGTACCTTAATTTAAAATTTTGACAGTCATTTTCTTTTTCATCATCAACATTCACGATTCGGATTCCGTGAAAATTATTAAATAACAAGTTATTGCCAAAAAAGTAAACAAGTACAACACTAGGATGCGTGCTTTCCTTATGTATCAGCGTATAAATTCCGAAACAACACTTGCACAAACAATTTTTCTTACAGGGCTCCTTTATTCTTTGATGTTCAGGATACATACACATATTTTCTTTTTTAATTATCGCTACAATACGGTCACCAAATATTATGTATTCTTATGGAGAACGTGATATTAATAATCCAGGCTGTCGAAATGAAAAATACCTACACAAAGGAGACTCCCTCCTTCTACACATAAAAATATTTCAATAAAGGTCACTTAAATGATTGATCAAAATGATTGTTGATCAATCAACTAGCATCAAAGTGATGCCAGATAAGAAAAGATGTAAGCGCCTCTTTAGACCCCCAAATGGAAAAGGAAAATGAGACGATGATGATGAATTTTTTTTTTTTTTTTCAATATCTCAACATACTCAGAAAATATTAAAATGTCTCAAAATACTCCAATTGCTTATTGTTTGATTTTTTCTCAGGCCAGGAGGTGATTTTTGCTGAAATTAATGTACAACCCTCATAAATATATTATGTCATTTTATTTGATTAGTGTGGAATGTAGAAATCTTAAAATCCCCTGCTTTTGGGAGAAATATAAGAATTCTCAGGCTCTAAGGAGCACGTGTTTGCGTTTTTTTTGTCAAGAAACGACATTAAGAAGTGAAAATAATTGAAATAAATGTTTGTTAAACGAATTAGGAGAGCGAAATAAGGTAAATCGCTCCCAGGGAAACGTTTATCTGCTCCTACGTGTTTCATATCAAAAAAGATAATCATTTAAGTAATTTTCAAAAATTTTATTTACAAGACCATGATAGTATTTTACTCTCTCTATTCACGTTTCAATTCACATTTTATATAGTCGAAATAATAAACTTTTATTATCAATAATAGATAATATATTAAAATTAAAAGAATATTTTACAAAATAAAAAAAACGTTTTTATAATAAAACTGATTGTAAACCGTCAAAAATGACGTGTCGGCTCTTAAAGAATACGTATTAATTTATTAAATTAAAATAAAAAATAAGTAAGTTTTGAAAATATAAGTTACGGACGTTACAGGGAGTTACGGACAGACAAACAATGAATTTATTATCATTGGGCTAATAAACAAGAATTTTGTCACTCGTGATTTTTGTTAACATTTTGTATATGGAACAAATTGCCTCGGAGCTTTTGTCGTTTGACCAAATTTCAATGAGGCTTTTGTCGTTGTAACATTTTTTATTATTATTTATTTAATAGATAAATAAATACATATGATTTTTTTACTTTGTAATTCGCTAGCCACACTGATTCGCCGTTTTCGCTATATCTATTATATTTAATCGCTGTTACGTCGTAACAAAAACTCTGGCTACATGCGCGCTCGCAATCGTTTTAATACGTAAATGTTGGTTTGCGAATATTCTATTGGTTTCTCAATTTTCCTAGTGATTATCATTTCTTCTAAAATAGTCCAGTGTATTCTAGACTCACGTACACTGTTTAAGAGACTTCGATCATGTGTAATTACCATTATTTTTATACTCTCGTGACAATATTGTTATTTTCAGAATACGGTTGTATATCGGGAAGAGCTGAAAAGTTGGGCGGGTTGCAAAATATGTTTTTGCTATTCCTGGCTTTTGTTGAAGATAAAACGGGTGATAATGTTTGAGGGACGGAACAGTCCGAAAATAAATAGCAATTTCGCGTGGCTGATGGCCTTATTGCGTGCTACGATGAATCGTCGAAATTGTGTTGTGAGATATATAAAAACAATATTATGAAATATCTAAATTTTAACTTAATTCTACAAGCAGGTTCCAAGACACAAAGTAAGAAAAAATTAATCCTGCGTACTAAAGCAAAAAATATCAATGTTTTACGAGGTTTTATAATTAAAATATGGTCGTTCTTATACTAACCCCTACTAACGTTCATTAATTTGGTTAAAAAACAAACTATAATATTATCTCCACTTAAGCTTAATTGTAACTTTATATTTGATATTCGCAGATGAAGCATTTCACTACTAAATATATTTGTATCATTAGTGTTTACTATATGGGGGGGTGTTGAAGGCAACGGGAATAAAGGGCGTCCGCGAAAAATCTGGTGTGATCAAATAGTACAAATATTGGAGGATGGCCCCGTTAAAAGCCTCAACAGCCGTAGAGCTTGCATGAGAAGAGTATGAATGTAGCCGAAGCAAAAGTGGTGTGCCAAGATAGAAAATATGGCGTTTTATCCTTTCAACATGATGGTTAGTTAGTAAGTGTATAATACTTCATCTTTCAGTGAGACGTTCTGATGCTCCCGATTTTTTTTTAAATTTTACTATTTTTAATTTTAAGGAGATTATCTGGCAATGTGCGCAAAATTCACCATTCTTCTCTTGCATTTTTAAGCACACTTTTATATTAAAAGCTATCAAATTAAACTTTATTCATTAGTTTCCATATATTTTAAGAACGTATTTTTTCCTAAAATGACACTAACTAAATTATTTAAACAATTAATAACTTACCAAGCCAACGATGTTTTAAAAATAAAAAAAATCACTCCACTTTATGGGATTTTTATGTTTGTATGGGTTTGTCTTTTTTAAACTTATTTAAAATATTAAATGGGAATCATTCATGGTAAAAATTATTGAAAAATATGTTAGTTTACTTTAAATTTTCTTTTTTATAACACTGTTTTTAACCAAAAATACATTTACAATTATTTGATGAGTTGCGCCATCTGTTACGAAAATTAGTACGTAACAATTACGTTTTCGAAATATATTCTGTATTTGTTGAAAGCAATAAATCATTCTCGAATCTTCCGAAGAAACATTCTAAAGTACAGGATGTGCCCTAAAACGCTTTCTCTGAAACAAGAGCACTTTTATTATTTATTTTCCACGCAGATTGGTGCGTATTTCGTAACAGTAGAATATTTGATCCATTATTCATTTTGGAAAACACCCAAAGAACAAAATAATATTATTTTGATTAATGCTTCATTTTGACAGTAAAATAAATAGTAGAAGGTATCAGTGTCATATTTTTAATGGAAAATATGTTTTAAAATATTCCAACACTCCACATTTTCTTAAAAATATTTTGCACCGCGTCTTCATCATTTCTGTGATACTTGTTGAAATTACCGCCACTTGATCATTCCATCCACGGCGAAACGAAATGCATTAGCGGTTTGTAGGTTTCTCGCAAATGCAAAATGCAACTCTAATGCAACTAATTTATTGATAAATAAAATAACGACGACTTTGTTTTTTAACCACGTTTATATATTTATTTAAAAAATTCTCCAGGAAAAGAAATACACTAAAACTAATTTTCAATTATTCAAATACCTGATATAAAGAAGAAGAAGAATGCGATAATAATATCCAAAAGTTCCTACGTTCAGTATTTATCACATTTCTACTGTCTATTATTCACGGAAACATATGGTATTGTCTATAAATAAAATTGTCTTAATTAATGCAAATCTTGTCCATGTTTTACAAACCCACAAATATCGCCTATCAAATGTCAAAACGTATGGTGCAATTTTTGTGTTTGAGAGAATGTTCCAATCGATTTTAGAGTGTTCCTACCATCTCGTTATTTGATTAAAAATAAATATAAAACTTAAAATTTAAGTTCGTTGAATTTTCCATTTCGTGCTTTGTAATTTTATAAATAACAAAAAAAAAAAATATAAAAATATACATATTATACATATATAAATATGTGACTAAGCGACCGCATTTCCAACGCATTCAGTCCATTTTCGTTTAAGCCAATTCTAGGCTTCAATTCCATACATTGGTGTTGATACCTATTACGATAAATCTATTATGTTCCTTGGTATTTCATCTTTCTGAATGATTAAGGAGTAGTATGAGTACCTATTTCTAAAACATTACATCGTTAATCTTTGATAGAAATAAAATTTACATACGATTCGTTATGTCATGTTATAGTTACAGTGATAACTAAGTATATTATTTCAACATATATATAAATATTTGCGATTCAATTGGTTTTTATTTTTATTTTAAAGGACTATGAATTTTCTATTTCGTGGTTTGTAATGTGATAAATAACAAAAAAAAATGATTATAAAAATATATAATTCAAAGATTTTTAAAGAATCACCCTGTTTTTCAAGTCTACCTTTAATATTCCCTACTATACTACTGCTACACTCGTGAACTGAAACACGAGTGTATACTTCCCTGTACGTCATCAGAATATTTTGAACAGAGATATACATTACACAGAATCTAACTAGGCCACAGATGCCAAAACTTTATTCGTTTTAATTGCAATTAAAGTTTAACAAAACAACACAGTTTTTAGATAACTGTGTTGTTGAATTAAAAGTTTTAAATGCATCAACTGACATAAAGTGCATTGTTGCATTACTGTCCAGCGTGAAACGGTCATATAACTTTCTATCTTTATCCATAGAAAGCGCTAACGGATACATTGATATGAACAAGCATACGACACATTTTTGAAGAGTCATGATCAAAAAAACTCATCGAAGAGAGGTTCGTTCGTTCTCAAAACTCGAGTAGTATAATATATAATTAAACTCAAAAAGATTAAACATTTTTTACTCCCTTTATTTTAACTCGTAGCGTCTGGTTGTTTGTTTGTTTGACGAAATAACTTTGAATCGATTTTTAACCCTTTTCCCGTGATCCAATCGAGCTGAAACTTTGCAAGCCGACTCGTGGCGACAATCAAAAAGATCTATTCATTAAAAAAAAAATATAGTATAATTTTGGATTTTTCGAATTTTTAATGGTTTTTTCATACAACTTAGCAAGTTGTGTGAAAAGACTGTGACGTATCTGGTGTATACGAAAACTGATTTAATTTTGGATTTTTCGAAATTTTTTAGTATTCCCTTTCGTAGCGTCGCCCGACTCAAGTCCAACGCGTGGGGTAAGCGCCAAACCTGTTTCAACTAGTAAATGAGAAAGGGAGTATAATAAAAATTTGGTTTTTACGGGTTAGTTTTTTTCATCTGCGAAAGACTGGAAATGATAGTTTTTGTTCGGTATTCGTATTTCAGCATCATCCGCGCAACTAATCTGGCATTTGACGTCGACCCGCCCTCCCCTTCCTTCCTCTCGCCGTACCTACAATAGTCAAAATCTATCTGTCGAAGTGTCAAAATCGTTCGTTGCGCGCAAGTTGCGTATATACATATCACACTCCCACACTCTGATCTTCTTATTTCCGTCATTATCCATCAGCACGTCGATTCGCGTCGTCCACACTATTATTTAGTCGATACTATTATTGACACATAATTATAATTGATACTAGCTATAAATAGTCAAAAATGACGTACTTTTATTATGTATTTCGGATGCCAATTAGGGCTGTGAGAACAGTGCTTTTAAAGTAGCGTAGCGTTTCGATAACATGATGGACATAAATAAATAGAGAATATTCTTTTTTGACACTTCATTCATAAAAAAAACGTAAAAAAAATTCGAAAAAAATTATTTTCGAAAAAAAATTCTCCATAGACAATCGACAATATTCTACGCTTACTTCATTCCGTTCGCACGGCTTCTGTCAGTCAAGCGCTTGTGAGTCATGAAACGTCAAAATATCTACTACAGTTTCGTAAAAAATTACGAATAATTTAGTTGAATCTTGTTCGCATTGTGTAAGAAATGTAATTAAAAGTATTATAGAATATTTTCAAACCATTATCAAAAATAATAATTTCGTTCTTTGTCTGTCCTTCCGTCTGTCTATCTGTTTGTCTGTTCGAATACACGGCTGAAAAATCGGCCGGAGATGGGGCTTGAACCCCGGGCCACTAAACCCGAACCGGCCGATTAACGCATGCTGCTACGGCCGCCTCTCCGTAGACCGCCAAAAAGATGCGATAAATATAAACTAGGGCTTAGCAAAGACGCGAACCCATGTTCCGTCATTTTTGACAGGTTATAGTTAGTACTTCAATTAATTGGTAATTTTTCTGGAGTTACTTTGTTACCCCATTCCGTCAATCAAATTGCATAATTGCAAAATGCAATAAGCAATCAAATTCTTTTAAAAAATAAAAAATGACAAAATATAATAAAACCCTCGGAGGAACGTCCAAGTTTTAGAACTCAAGCTCTCGAACTGAGGAAGCTGGAGATGTGTGCACACTTGTTCAACGAGATGTGGTTTCTTGAGAATCTCTTGAACCACTTTACACAAGTTTAAGGAGCTGCGCAAGCTACCAGCACTAGCTGAAATGCTTCCTGGGTACTTCCTGGCCACTCCTGAGCTACAACATGGCTAACTTAAATATTCAGGTTACGTTTAAATTTATTGATCCTTGAGGATACCTGTACTAGTACGTTATATTACTCGCTTTAATTCCCGGTATCGGTAGAGATTTTTATTCTTGCATATATATGATCGAATCTCCCGATCTCGAGCGAAAACAGTTCGCTTGTCACAAACTTTTATAGCACGGAGAAAGACACCGTGACCAAACCTAAGGGCGCCTTGTCGATGTAATAGGTCCCCGACCCGAATAGGACAAGGGGAAGAATATGAGATGAGATGAGCATATATGAGTGAAAGTACAGATACACATGCTTATTTAGTGGCATGCTAATGAGCATGCCACTAATAAGCATGACATAACAACTGTACACACTTGTTCATTATTAGCATGCTTATTATTGGCATGCTCGTAAATAAGCATGCTCAAAGCAACAATCAAACACACATAATAAGCATGTGGCACGCTCTTGTCATAGAATAGAGACGCTCTTGTTCAAAATGGAAACTTTGAAAATTGAAATAGAAAATTCAAGTGAACCAATAAATCAATTTTTATTATAAGATTTGAATCATTCATGCCTTTTAATAAAGTTTCATAAACATTATTTCTCGCTATATTATTTTTACACAACGGTGACCGAGTATTCCACAGACATTCGTGATTCCTATAATAAGTCACGAAAAGTAATGTTTTATCATCTCCCCAACGCGCCATATTTGTTTCATCTGTCGCGGACTGAGAAGATCGCATTGATATTACTAGCCGCGAAGTCCGCGAATGACATAAGCATGCTCATAATAAGCAAGCCTGTTCATACATGCTCCAAAGATACTCCTTCTCATGGTGAATGACAGTGGCATGCTCATAACTAGCAATGTGCGTAAACACATGCCACTAATAAGCAAGGTCTAAAGAAGGTCGATACTGCGCATGCTCACGTGCCACTAATAAGCATGTGTATCAGTAGCTTTATGCATGTCTGAATGAGTCACTTACTACCAAAATAAATAGACATAATTAAACGATGGGTGTCAAGATATATAATAGACGCCTCATAGAGATGAAATTATATTTTTATATGGGAAAGTAGGTATGGAAGTCTCCTCTTTGGGTATTCAAAGGGCTAACGATCACTTTACAAAATGTAACGTATATCATTTCCATCCATGTTAGACTACCACATCTTTTAAAATTGTGGATGTTGTGTATATGTTTATCTTACACAACTTGTTTCGTATGTCAGTTGTATTTTTACCACCGCCACCTGCAGTAATTTCCTTCCTAAAACATTTAACGAGTGTCCGGTAAATAAAGCTTATTAAAAGAAACTGTAATGTACTCGTGTGTCGCTTCCATAGCGTAGTAAAAGACGCTACGGGCGAGACGTGTATTTGTTCACCAACCGCCTTTCCGTGTAGTTGTATAAACATTGTAATATCAAAAATTCTTATTATACCAATTATTATGTTTTCAATATTCTATAAGTTTTAACCAACTAACTAAGTAACTTACCATCACGCCATTTCCCCGTAGGGGTAGGCAGAGAGAATAGAGCTCCATAGATTTCTGTCCTGACGTACAACTTTCGCTTCATCTACATTCATACATCTTCGCATGCAAGCTCGACGGTTGTTGAGGCTCCTAACAAGACCATCTTCCAGTATCTGATAAATTTGGTCATGCCACGTCTTCCGTGGTCGCCCTCTCTTGCATTGCATAAGTTTTAAGGATAATAATATACATGGAATAGATTTTCCACATGGACTTAAAGCAAGAGGAGTATGTTGATAGAATATCAAATTAGAAACAATACAAATGAGAAAGGGAGTTTTTTATATTTCAACTCATAATTGAAGGGGCCAAATTGTTTTCATCACTCAATAAAAATTGGGTGATAAAAAATGATGGAAAATTACATTTTTGTTAACCTGTGGGAATATTATCAAACTGATTATTAATAATCTGTTTGATTACCCGAATAAAACAAAATAATAATACAAACAAAACGGTTCTGTCTTAATTACGTACGTCGTACAGCGCGGTGCTAGCGAAAAATTGTATTCTTAACTACCGAACCTACCAACCATAAAAACACGATAATCTTTACAGTTTATTCGGTTGCTCGCATCCCCAGCGGGTATTTGGTGTACCAAAGATTTTCTTTACACGTGATAACATTAATTTAGCCGGTTAATGTACTGGAACGAGCAAGTAAAATTTTACTGCGAGCATTTTGTTGTTAATGTTACTATTTATCTGCTCTTATCCAAGTTCCAGTGGTCGGTCTAGGCAGCCCCCACACTGCTGTGAGGTTAGGCTGCTTTTCAAGGCATGATTCAACTGTCTGGTCAGTCACGATTTCAATTGGTGCCGCAATAATGATTATGTATATTTGGACAGTGCAGATGTGGTGTATTCAAATTACGCGTGATTTACGATTTTAGTTGACCCTTGATTGTTTTACACTTTCAGGAGAAAGATGGAGAAGAAAAACAAATCCATGATAAGCGGTCTTAATCAGAATACAATTAAAGGGATGCTGCTTTCTCTGGTTTAATCTTCTGCTTGATACTTTCACTTATAATGCGGGTAAAAAAAGGGTTGGTGTGTTAAAACATTTCTTAAACAATGTAGAAGTTTTGTGATGTTTATACTAGTATATTTGCTTTAAAAACCACAAAAATAAAAATAAATACTTTATATAGAGAAACATAAGTTACTTTAAGCGAATGACGAACTGGTATGATCATATTCAGAGAATGGATAGCACCATACTCCCTATATCGTACTACATAATTAGCCTCACGGAACCTCCCAAAGGTAAACCTCCCAAAACAAGGAAGGATAGCTGGGAATCCACCTCACAGGATGTGCTATCCTCTGAAGAACAGATCACATAGGTCTATTAAAAGAAGAAGAAGAAGTTACTTTTAGAACCTGCCTCCGCCGCATTATCTCACACACACCACGCGCTACTCACATAATACATGTCACGTGCCGACACAGGAAGATGCCTTTGGACGGGTGAGAATTTTCTCCCAAAATACCTACATATAGACACTAACCCACCAAATATTATATTATCTGATCATACCTAGTCCTGCGCAAATGTCTTCATACTTTTTTTATCATCCTCTCCTCACTCATTCTACATAATCAAAACATCTCACCTATCCTTTCATTATTTTATCGACAATACAACAAACAGATTATGTTTCTTACACGTTCATTTTTCATTCTATTCGATATAGGTATACCTTACAAATTGTCATTTTCATTTTAGCCAATTCTAGACTTCGCTTCCATACATTAGTGTTGATACCTATTACGATAAATCTATTATGTTCCTTGGTAGTTCATCTTTCAGAATGATTACGAGTAATATGAGTATTTCTAAAATATTGCGTCATAATCTCTGAAAGAAATCAAATTAACATACGATTTATTATGTCATTAGTTAAAGGATTTTTAGCACATTTTTCTACAATAGTTACTAAGTGATAACTAAGTATATTATTTCAACAGATATATAAATTTTGTGATTCATAAGATTTTTATTTTTATTTTAAAGAACTATGAACTAAAACGCTACTTCACAATTAAAGCGTATTTGCATTTTATAAAAAGAAATAATTCTCTCTAAAAATCAATTTTTTCATTTCATGATATTGATTTTATGATTGTTGAACTGAAACAGAATGCTCTTTTTTTATAATTTCCGCAAGGGATTTGATAACGGGACTCTGCTTTTGAAGATTAAATCTCAGTAAATTTAAAATAATATTTATAACACCCTAGAGAAGCAAAAACTGAGCAGCGTTATCCTTGTGTTTAAAATATTCCAAACATAAATTATTACAGCAGGAGTTCCCAAACATTTCAAGATTGTGCTTAGCCAGAAAATTAAGAACATTGTTTATTTTAAGCCAAGGAAAAAAGTGTGCACTTCACAGATACCCACACGTATCAAACTACCATTGGCTTAAAATATCTTTGGATATTCACAGCCGTTAAAAATCTTCAGCATTTAGTTTTTTTTTGTTATTTTTCCTACGCATTCAATCTCTCTTGTTGACGTTTCGTCGATTCGAAGTCTGAGTGTTGATGTTAAAACACATCATTTGTATTTGATTTTTTTTAATTACTTGACAAATTGAAGGCGTCTCTATAAAAAGGGTCGAAATAGGTAAATCAGGTCATAAAATGACTTTATTATTTTAAAATGATATACAAAACAGTAAGCCTCATATATGGTATTTTATTTCTCATGATTTCATTTACGTATATCTTGCCGAAATTCGACCTCAAAAGTTGGCTAACGATGAATAAGGGTCTATTTTCATATATATTTTGGTAGTAACAAATATGATGGATGCCGACATTTTGACGATGTCACTGGGATCGCTTTAACAATATGAATAGGCAAAGAAAACGTAAAAAACATAAAGCGTCTATGGATAATATGCAAGTGATTTTAAAAATTGAAAAAAAAAACGAATTTCGCCGTTTCACCGTAGGGGCAAGTAGATAGGATAGAGGGCCAAAATCTTCTGTCCTGACATACAACTCTCGCCTCATCCACATTCATACATCTTCGCATGCAAGCTCGACGGTTGTTGAGGCTTCTAATGAGACCATCTTTCAGTGTCTCGTTAATCTAATTGTGTCACGTCTTTCGCGGTCTCTTTCGCCCTCTCTTTCTGGCACCGTCAACACTTGCGTTATATAACTCTCTTAGCATTCTTTCCTCATTCATTCGCTCAACATGCCCAAACCACCTGAAAGAACCTTTTTTAATTCTATTAGTTACTTCTTCTTCAAACACAGCAAAATTATTAATTAATTAATTAATTCTATTAATTATGCTAAGATCTTCTTCACATTCATTCCTAATATCTTCATTCTTCACTCTATCATGCTGTTATGAAATAAGTCCACATGATCGCTCAGACCGTTTAAAAGTTGTACACTACGCATGAATATGTGCCTATTCATTACATCCATTCTGTATTTTGGGATATGGAATAATGTATGACCTTAATTACGGAAATAATTATTTTGCAGAATAGACCGGAACTCTTTTGTAAATTTGAAGAGTCAATCATTTTTCTTACGATTTTGATCCCAGAACCGCTAAGTCTTCCTGTTTTCGCGATTCGAGGCTGCGATAATTGCATTCTCTCTGCAATTCGTTTTGAATAAATGGAAGATATTCTCCTACTACTATTTATAAATATCGCAAAAACTTATTCACCTAAGTAATAACCTAACCTACTTAATAAAATTAAGTCTCATCTCACCTATAAAAATGAAATGGAAATTTAAAAGGCGGCTTTAGTTATTGCTTCATTTATTATTTACCTCAAATTTCCATTTCTTTCTCTAAAAATAGTAAATCTTTTTCACATGACTGTGGACGATTTGCTTAAGCTTAATATCCCCACAAAATTGATAAATTTTGTTTCTGTATGATTCTGGGTAGTCATGGATGGGTATTAAGTTCGATTCGGTTCTCGGTGAGGTACATGTGTTTGATTGCCTAAATCCTGTGTTTTAATAATGTGTTTCATTACAGTGATTCTGCATCGTGGCCTGTTATAGCGATAAAAAACAGCTGCACATATTGGTGAACACTGCATTATAATAATTCAGTAAAATAACAAACAAACCTCATTTAATATAATATATTCACCGGGGAATATTAAGTGGGCGAAAATCAGTAAAATCCTGCGTAAGAAATTGTAAATTACCTAAATAATTTTTTATTTTATTCTTAAGTCCGTATCAAAAGTCAATTTAAAAAAATCAAAACCATATCAGTTAGTGGCTTGAAAATGAATAGTAAAAAGATAAGTTAAAAATGCTTTATATTTTTGATGTTTATAGCATTAACGTTGTTGTTGGACATAATTATTTATTAATTAAATGCTTAAATTCATTGTAGCAAATATTATCATTCAATTTTACAAAACTGTGAAAAACAAACTGGTTTTCAAATGAGTAAAAAAAAAGTATTATTAAATGGATTTTTGAGTGGGGTATGTTTTTCCTTCCCCTTTAGGTTGTGACGTAATTAGTGGCAGTTTTTCATTGTAACCTTGCGACAAATCATTTGTTTCGTTTTGTTCTCTACCTGGACTTGGAATAATGTTTTAATAAGAAGTACTTTGGCTTTTTCTTTCAGAGAGCCTCCTTCACGAAGGCACAAAATATTTTTTGCCGTAAAATAAGAACATAAGAGGCTTTCCTTTTAACAGCTGAACAGTACAATGCTGGTTCTAAAGATTAAGATACAGAAATATAAATTTTGTAGATGATAATAATTTTCGTAACGGATATTCCGTTTCTGTGTTGTCTATAGACAGAAATAGTGGGTTGAATTTGACGGAGAGTACTTGAAATAGTTGAAGAAGATAGTCATTAGTATTACTCAGGTATCTTACCATTAGGAGCTTATTGAACATAAAATTGGTCGATTAATGGTCGTAAATATACTTGACAATATTATTGATGGAATGGGCGTCAAACTTGAAGAAATCTCATCACGAGACTAAAAGAATATCATAGTTTCTTTACTAGTAATAACATAGAATTCTTGAAACGAATCATAGATATTAATAATTATTTTCATGCAAGTGCGTATCATCACACACCTGCATCCTATTCGCGCATCAAGGTAATAAATTAAATAATATTGAAAGTTTATAAACAAAAATAAATTTAAACAGGCTTTTTGAATTGAACAATTTCAAAATCATTCTTCTCCTCTCCCTTCAATATTTCCGTTCCAATATCCGTTCCACCTTGCACCAGTACTTCCACTAATTTTGTTAGTATCGATTGATTATGTGTATTTCCATTTTAATCATATTATCTTTATTTTAATGAATAGATATTGTCAAATATTTTAAATGATGATGATAATCTCTCATCGACAGATGAAACTCTGGAAACTCGAGTGATAAAATGTATAATTAAAGTAATAAAATACAGTAAAATGTATAATTAACCTTAAATTCAGTAATTGTAGATATTTAAGTTTTAATATCATCCTAAGGATGTTAATGTTTTATGTATATAATATGAGAATCTTTACACGGAGAAATACTCTAAAATTTAAAAGATATTAACAAACTTAATTTGACATTTTTTACAACATGGAATGAAGCTTAACCGAATTTTAATAGTCTGTTTTTAAAAATATACATATTATGCGTAATTTTTTCAAATCCTTTTTAAATTGTTTATAACTTTCAACTTCAAGAAATGAAAGAGATGGTTTTTATTCTTTCAAAATAAAAAACATTTTCAAAATTCCTAATTTAACTAAGACGTAGCATATTTCATTATAAATACGCTTTGCCTTAATTTAAGTGTTTAATTTAAACAGTGTTTTCTGTGAATCATGTAACACTTTATTACCCTAATTGTCACAAAATGTTTTGGATTGTATTTTAACTTCACACTGGGACTATCGTTCTGTGTCTGTGGGGGTAATGTCCGCATAGCGTCAGTAGTCCTACCGGAATGGGGAGTGCATCCGGCGTACCTGGGAGCTTTGACCAGAGAATATTGCACTACAAACTTTCCATTGTCTGGATTTGCTGACCCAATACATACTCAAAGTCCACCGGTCAGCGTTAAGGTTTCCCGAATGAAGGGGGAACGGACAAAGAGACAGTAAGCTGTATAAACGGTACTCCTCGAAATTGCATCAGTCGGTCAGTCTGTCATTTCATTACTCTAGTTTTTCTCTTTCATTCTACGCCCTACAAACCTTCCCTTAACATCTTAACTACCTGTTGGTAATCTTTATAATAATGATATGTAAAAATATATTTTTTAAACAGTTTAAAAAAATATCCATTAGGTATATCTTAAAACACACAACTGATATCTTGCAAATGTACCTAAAGCTGAAATTAAAAAATAAAATGTCCTAAAAAAATTGATTTTATTATTTTTTTGTATCTACTTATATTTATTAATCAAACCTACATGTCTCGGAAAACGTTTCCATCCTAAGGGTATTTTATAAATGTCAAAATATTAAAATGAAGGATGTCTTTTGTTTTTCTAAATTATTTTTAAATATTATTGCTGAAGTTCTTTTTTTATTTTAAGAAATGTCTTTTTTTTAAATGTCGACAAAGTTGCATAACCAATTGAAAAAATAATTATTATAGAGTTATAGCCAATATTATATTCATCTCAAATATTCAACTGCATTTGATTGATGATTTTATTTTACGTTACTGCTAAATGGTTATAGGTATTCAGGTAATAGTGGTGTGTTAATCCATTGTCGGCATATTGGATAATTGAACAATCGAGTAGTTCTTGAATGGTATCCATTTGAGCGTGTAATGCATGCAGCCAACACGTTATTGCGACACACCGCACAATGACGTCACGTTTTTCAATACCATTTGAACGTAGTTATGCAGAAAGCAGCCAACCCACAAAATTCTAAAAATGAGTTATATACGGGTTTGGACAGCTTCCTACGATATCTTTATATGCTGAAATCGTACATGCTCTTTATGCTATAGTTTTTTGTAAAATTCAAAATTTTCTAACCCACATCAATATTAGTGAATTTTACCTCTAAAGGGACGATATTTGTTCAATCATTCTTAAAACATATTAATTTGATAACCACGACTAAGACAAACAAGACTTTTTTATACAAAATAAATATTGAAATAAAAATGACAACTGATTAAACAAACACGCTTATACTTAAATGTAATTTTAAAAATAAAAATAAATAGGTGTAGAATAAATCCAAGCCACATAGTACCTATAAAATAACTGACATTTAATAATGTCACTCCTATTTCATAGAATACATCCAACCCACATAGAACAAAATGAGTCCTGTTTTTCGTACATTTTGACATTTTGCAGAAAGAAACCAACCTGTAAAACACGTCATATCTTTATAAATAAAAGTTTTTTTCTTATAATTACATTTAAAAACCATAAAAAATATCTTTACAGTAAGCCCTACGCAAAAAAATATGCAATAATGCATTAAATATCGACATATTAGGTTTTTGTAGATTAAAATTTTTAGAAGCCATTTTCTCAGTTCCATGTTTTTTGGGTTGGCTGCTTTCTGCATAATTATTTTTTACATTGAAAACTAGGCATTTTGCATTGCAATAATTATATTTTATGAATTATTTTTTCTTCTCGTTTTTACTTACATTTTACAAAGCTTTTTTTAAAATTTGTTTTATCTCGTTTTGACTCTTTTATACAAATAGCTTTAATTCGAATTTTTTTATATTTGTAAGCATGTCTTTGCAAGTAAGTCTATAAAATGGCGATATTTATTTAAATGACGTGTGAATTTTTTTTTAAATGCAAACAAATTTTATCGTGAAATGGCAATTAAATAACATAGTGATATAAAATAAGTCATTTACATAATATAAATATAAACCTAATTTTTTTCGTAATTATAGTCACTGGTAAAATTAGTATCCCGAAAAAATAAGTTCTCAGCAAAAACCATTTTTTCCGGTAGGTATTTTTTTTCGATAGGGAATTTACGAAACGACAGAGAGTTGAACAGACGGACAGGACAACGAAATAATTATATTATAATAGAAGATGTGTTTTTTTGGTAGTAAAAATCTGTGGGCGAAAGAAACAACCGAATAAATTTTAAAAAAATGCAACTTAACAGGAGAGCCAAAACAAAATTTGGGAATTTCGTTTGTTTACGAAATGTCTCCTAAAGCCTTTGTCATTATTATCTAATTTTTGCACCAGTAGCTTTGTTTTTTCACAAGAATGGTAAACCAAGTTGACTATTGTTGTTTCTTGCTATTTTTTTTCAAATAATAAACTATGTCATTTGTCATTTAGCAAAAAAATTTTAAATAGTCGCATTTTATTTTATTTTCTGATTCATTTAATTTTTCCTTGGTACATATGTATCCAAACAACAACTCTGCATACTAAACTCAAAACTCAATTTTTTTGATTTTTGTTCCTTTCGCCCACAGGTATACGTTATATTTGTACTTTTTTTTTTTTTTTTTTATTTAAAAATCCTTGTTTACAAATAAGATACTTAATACTAATTTAACAATAAAACATAAGATAAAACATAAGATAAATTACACATTTTTTTGTTTTGTTTAATTTGTGGATTATGCCACTCTACTAGGCTACGCCTGTCCCAGAGTGGCGTTATAGCACACAATTATAATATTTTTTCGAGTTCGTCAGTAGTATTTATTTTCATAAGGTAGTTATTATGTATCTATAGAGTATCAAGTGGAATGTTAGTGAAAGTTGAGTTAGTCATAAGTCCAAGTGTAAATATGTGTAGAATAATTGTTTAATGTAAAAAGGGTTAAAGTTTTGTTTAAGATTATTTTTTTATTTTCCTTAATTAATTAATTAATTTATATAGGTATATATTTTTATTACGCAATTACAGTAAGTAAATTTTCAGTTGCTGTTCTACCTTTGGAGGTAAGCCAGTTGTTTGCTAAAGCTTTTATTTTATTAATTGAGTATATTCTGATTTCCGGTAAGTCTGTTTTAAATATGTTAAATATTTTAGGCCATATGTATGAGTAATTTTTCTGTCCACTTCGATCTCTTAAAAGGTACATTGCAAGTCTGGATGTTTGTTTTATCATCGTCATTGACATCCCCTACTCTCCCCATGTCTGGGTCGATATTCAGGGCGGGTTGGGCTGGCCTTCCCCATCCGTCTGTACCTTGCGGTCGTCTCCACTTCTCAATCCTTTTTAATCCCAAACTTTTGTGTTTGACAAAGTACAACCTGTATTTGGGATAAGGTTTTAGGTATATACAATTAAGTAAGTCGATGTTGAATTTAATCAACAAAATATCATCAAAGTAATTAATATACTGCCACGTCTTCACGGCGATCGGAATCAAATAAAAAGATTATAAAAAACAAATGTATTTTTTTATATTTTTTATTATATTATATTTTATATTTTATTATATATTAACCCTAGATCACTAAACATAAGTCTCGCAGACTACATACTTCTGACGTATTCGGTGTTGATGTTTGTTCCCGGTGCAACCCTGAACTGCGCTGCTCGATAACTTCATAAGTGAGAAAATTAATGACCCGCGTGTACTCATCCTGTATGCTTGTCATTAGTGATCATGTTCAATAACTAAACCACTCAAAAAGCGCACTTTCTTCTAATAGTAGGACGCCAAGTATCACTAACGAATAGTCTTCGAAGATAATCTCATTGCTCCTGCACTAACGCCATTTGTGCTGAACGCACTTTTCAGTTTGCAATGAGTACAAAGGATTATTTTTAATAAATTAAGCGTTGTTTCGTTTACAGAGTGGAAGTTCATGATTAACGCAATGATTTATACACAACGTTTTATTCCACTAATTTGAGATTATTTTTTTTTGATTATTTTTGTTAGCTTCAGAATAGTTTTCAGGTAAATTTAATTACTTTTTGTTTAACAAAAGGCACTTTTTTTACTTATAAATATGATTTTTAAAAAAGCATTTAAATCCGATTTCCTTAGTCTGCCAGACTAATATTAAGTGACACTATTTCGTGATCGCTGACCGCCGAACGAAACAATGAAGAGTCATTGGTCGAAATTGGCATTCGAGGTATTCTGCTCCAATTGCTGGCCAGGATTTTAACTTACGAAATCCGAACCAGTTGGCAATTAGAACCACGGAGTTACGTTGTTTTTTCTATTTTGGAAGGTTGACATTTTTTGTGCGATTCCTAAAAATACTACGTATCCGATGTTGAAAGTTTAATGGATGTGTAGTTTTGTTTCAAAATTTAACGTATCCGTAGTTTAAGTTAAAGCCTTTCGGAAATAGACGTGACGATTTGCTTTGTCAAAGATTGGTCAAAAAGAGAAGTTCACCGGCGACCACAGAAAAGTGGATCGTACACTCGATTGGCCATAAGCAAAGCTCTGCAAATCCCAGAACCAGGACGGAACCCGTAAGTACATTTCCAACTGTGTAAGTAGCTAGTTGTTGTAATAGAGATATTTTGAGTGTTTGGACCATGCGCTTTATCAGCGGAGATTCGGGAGGAAAATCTTTATTTTTTACTCTGACGCACGTTCGATAGTCGCAATTACGTCCATCATCATACAGACACTGTAACTTTAGAATATATTTAGTGATTTGGGGTTAAATGACATAATTAACACACCATTATTCGCTCGAGAATCCGGGGCGTCTATCAAATGTTCTAGATTGATCGAGAACGTACCGCAGTATTCGATGGAATGTTTTTTTTGTACCAATATTTTAAAAATAATTTAGATAAAACGATACGATAAGTCAGAGCCCAAACCAAGATGTAAAATGAATGGATGTAAATAAATTCAAAGCTTTCTATTATATTGAGAAAGGAAGAATAAAAAATGCAAGCGATCACTGGAGTTTATATTGCGATAGATCTAAGTACTGGGACTAATAAAACAAAATCAACTTCTAAAGATATTAAATTTTGAAATCAATTAGAATTGAATCAAAAACATGTTCCTTTCCCGAATGCTAAAAACCTCAAACCTCAAACGTCCTTTTTATATAAATACAAACCGGCAGATGTCGCCGGCATGTAGGTAGAATATTATATAAAATAAGGCGTCAGTAATTTAATTTCTTTTTTGAATAATTAATGTGATCTTTTAAAGTTGATGTGTGATTATTGTGTTGTTTTCCTAAATACGTCTCTGCCAGGTTTCAGGACGATTGATGGTCAAGAGGTGGGTGAAGTATTGTTTGCAAGATTTGTGGCTAAAAGAAAAGTAAGAGAAATTAAATTTTCCAAAAAAAAACTTGACTGAATGATATCTCAAAATTCTGATGTTGTGGGGTTGAAGAAGGGTAGGGTCGTTCATGAATGCTATTTTTGAACAATTCATATTTCACGTTGGTAAAGTACCGTTCATTAGTTCAATAGTCGTAACTCAAATATTTTTGGTGAATGATGAACGATGTAAAACAGCACTATCTGGCGAAATACCAGATATTTAAGAAACGCTTGTCAAATTTTGTAATTCTCTTTCAAATAATTTTCGTCATTAAAGCTACCAAATGGGGAAAATAATGATGAAATAAATAAAATGCACTATTGAAAGTAAAACCAATTATTCTTGTAACAGCTTTCGTCACTAACGATACAAGCAAATAATGATAGCGTATATTAAATGAGGTATAAAAAAACAAAAAGAAGCATATTTTTGTATGTCATTATTTCCGTCTCTTACGTTACTAGATGTAATGCACGTCATTTTGACGAGTCATAGTTATAATCCGTCAAATATATTTTTATAACTGTTTAAAATTCTCTATACTTTTGAATTTGTCAAATTATAGGTAAAATGGGGCACTAATAATAATGGTGTAATTACAAACTCCTGTTATTAGGGTATCCTGTTATTGAAATAGGGTAAATTTTAAATTAAGGAGTCGATATCTATATATATATATATATATATATATATATATATCTATCTATATGCATAGAGGAATGAAAGCTAAATTATTGCAACCGACATTTTTCACCGTGAAAACGTTTATTGCGCAATTATAGCCGACAAACGACGCTCATTTATTCTTCCAGACCGCGACTGTTCTCCTAAGAGCGACGATACATACGTGTCTTAAAACAATTTTATTTCTATGTCGCTTAGTTAAAATTGATCGTAGATGAATTAACATTTGAACAAAAATTTGTAACTTTAAAGTTTAGAAAGTTTTTTAAATTAAATCTAAATAAAAATATTGTCACTTGTCGTGGCTAGGGAAAATTAATTAGCGATTTATCAGTTCATGGATTCGCTCCGCTCCTGAGACATTGTGTTGCTCAAGCTGAGGCTGGAGCATAGCACCAGCTCTCTGGTGCAAGCGGCGCTGTCATGGAGGTCTGGATCCCTAATTAAATAGTGGCATCGGGTACAGAATAGCTACAAATATGCGATTACATAACCGTAACGAACGGTAGTGTAACAAGACATGAAGCACTCCGTACTGATACTATTATTTTATTGATCTTTATTGATATTATATTAGGTCTTAACATATGAAATTGGCGTTTAGTATGGGAGGAACATAAAGCCGATTTTTTTTTATTATAATATATTTATTTAATCAAAGTATGTACCATTGCTATCTATGCACTTTTGCCATCTCATAGGTAGTTCATCGATCCTTTACTAAAAAAACCATTCGGACGGGAATCAATAAAATCTTTGAAGGCGGTTTGGACTGCCCCATCGGAGTTGAATTTTTTCCTTTGCAAGAAGTTATCCAAATTTCGAAAAAAATGGTAATCTGTTGGGGCAAGGTCCGGAGAGTACGGTGGATTTCTTAGACATTCCAATTGAAGCTCCTCTAATTTGGTAGCCGTCTGTTGTGCAGTGTGTGGTCTAGCGATATCATGAAGCAGCAGTGGCCTAGAGCTATTAACCAGCCTCGGTTGTTTAGCAGCTAGCTTTTCCATCATGGTTTGCAGTTGCTGACAATTGACATCTGCCGTTATCGTCTGGCCAGATTTAAGAAAGCTGTAGTGAACGACACCAGCACTAGTCCACCAAACGCTCACAAGTAACTTTTTGGAGTCAATTTTCGCTTGGGGCATGGTTTGGCTGGTTCGGCAGGGTTCAGCCATTGCGATGAACGCTTTCGATTATCGTACAGGATCCACTTTTCATCACAGGTAATGATTCGATTTAAAATCCCTTCATTATTGGCCGGTTGAGTAATGCAACGCAGCAGTGAACGCGCGTTTGTTGATTTGCTTCACTCAATTCGTGAGGTACCCACCTTTCAAGCTTTTTCACCTTACCAATTTGCTTCAAGTGGATTAAAACAGTTTTATCACTAACACCGCAGCCTGCAGCTAACTCGGATGTGGTTTGCGATGGATCCGCTTCCACAATAGCCTTCAATTCTTCATTATCAACTTTGGTCTCCGGCCGTCCACGGGGCTTGTTCTGCAGGTCGAAATTTCCAGAACGAAAACGTTGGAACCAAAAACGCACTGTGTTTTCTTTTGCGGCACCGTCGCCATACACATCATTAATCCTTCGAGCCGTTTCTGCAGCACTGGTGCCACGGTGGAACTCGTAATCGTAAATAACGCGATATTTCAAGTTTTTCATTTTGTAAACTGAGTGACGCAAAGAAAAAAACAATTGAGGAAAAAACAAATGAATTATAATTTTCAAAACACAAATACATGAGTAAATAGCTGTATAAATTTGGATTTGGAATTCCTAACTAAAGAGAAGATATTTGAGATCAAATTTGCCAGTACGGCAAAACGCCAATTTCATATGTAAGGACCTAATATAAATTCAAGAACACATTCATATTTGTGAAGTTGTAATTTTTCAGAACGAAGTTCTGTGAAATTTTTAAATCAAATTAATTAATCAATTAGAAAGACATTCAGAAAAATCTAATTCACGAAAAAATATAAGGTTACTACTGGGAATCGAACCCAGGTCACCTCCTTTCCGGGACCGGTGCTCTGACCACTAAGCTTTAGCAACCCTCAACCACGGAAACATAGAGGGTTGCTATAGCTTAGTGGTCAGAGCACCGGCCCCGGAAAGGAGGTGACCTGGGTTCGAATCCCAGTAGTAACCTAATATTTTTTCGTAAATTAGATTTTTCTGTATGTCTTTCTAATTGGTTAATTAATTTGATTTATTTTTTATTGATATTGATTATTGACTTAAAAACTTTGAAAATGGTATATAGGTGTATGTGTTTTCACAGTCGCATTTTTATGATATATTTTATTTTAAGTATTTAATAACTGTTCTTCTTCCTTTTCTTCTTTTTTCTTTATTATTTTAAATATTTATTTTTTCTTCCCTTTTCTCCTATTTATATTTTCTCTCCATGTACCTCAATATAACATATATGTAATTTGCAATCTATATGGCGGACCAGGTTTTGCACTAACAACCTGGTTACGCTGGAATAAGCACATTAATTTTATTATTTTTATTATTAGTCGTGATTGTCCTGTTTTTATTTTGACGTGTGTTATGTGATAGTTTTGAGCCGTTCTAGTGTTTTGTTGGTGTTTTTCGTGTATTTTGTGAAATTTTATGTCTTCGTTTTGTATTTCGCCATTTGCTAGTTTGTGAATGATTTAAAGTGTTTCGATTTTTGTAATGCTTTCAATGTTTAATTGTTGTGTTATACGGTATACAGTTTCAGTTGGTGTCAGGTATTTCAGATCATAGACCATTTTTAGTATTTTGTTTTGCTGTCATTGGAGTCTGTTTAGGTTAGTTTTGTTTCCGGTTCCCCAGAAGGGTAAATATCCTTTTCTATTCTTGACGTTTGGCTGGTATATCAGAATTTTTACGGTCTTCGGTGTGATTTCGTGTATTTAGTGAAATAGGCTGTTCAGTTTAGTCATTAATGATAAATTATATATTCAATATACAAAATTACTTAAAATGAATTAAACTTTATGCTTTTCCTTAAATTACACTAAATGAACACTTTGTTAACACTGGGTAACACGTATTTATCAATTTCTAGAATATTTCGTTCTCGCACCAAGTATTTATCGTTTACTTTTAACGTAAGTTACGTACTTCACTTGATTATATCGCCCACATCTGTCGCTTTGCAATTTACGATTGGCCACCACGGGCGTCATCTCGCGGCTCGTGTGTACTTTGCACTGAATCGAACTGTCAAATACGGCAACTGCGCTGCGGCCTATGTCCACGCTATCATGCCTGCAAATGCTGGTATTTTCATACTTTCTAGATTATCGTAGTGTTTTCGAAAAGGTTCTCTTTGCTTCTCGGTTGTACCAGGAGTTTCTAGACGATCTCTTTATAAAAAATTTATATCTCCGTAAGCAAATAAAACATATTTTAAAAGTACATCTAAAACATCACCTGCCTTTATCTTGTACACCAAATTAAAATTACATAAAAAATGTAAATTTTAAAACGCTGACTGCACAAAATATACGAGACCTAAATCAATTGTATATATCATGCTTGGATAGAAAAAAGATGTCACTTTCTAATGATATGTAAATATTACACAGAAAACTAGTAAGGGATAAGTAGGTGTGCTGTGAAAATGATGAAAATGGAGAAACTTTTCATTTCTCATTTCCTCAAACAGCTCCAATGTTCTACTTTTAAAGCATTCGTAGTACATCTATTCTCCCGTATATTTTGAACTTATTTTTATTTTGTCTCTTGTGCAGTTATCCAGATGAAAGACACATAAAGTATCGTAAAAGGTTATTTTGTAATTATTAATTATGTCATATTCAAAATGTTAATTGTAATTTTCAAAAAGTTCAAAAAATGTTCTTACTTTGTACTAGTGATTATTTTTGTGTGTGTAGAAATGTTGCTATTAAAATATTTTTTATTTATTTTATTTCAAATTATAAAAATTCAAAAAATATAATAATATTTAATAATAATAATAATTATTATTATATTATATTATATTGAACTCACCATTACACAGGCATGTTAATGCATATTCTTTTCTGTCAGATGTACTTTTAGATGATTTATTTAATTTTAAAAGTTTATTGATTGAACAATTTCTTGCTAAGATTTAATTTTCAATTTACAGTATTAAAAGTTGTTTTTACAATTGTTTGGGGGCTTCTTTTGTGTTTTATTTTTTCTACATGCAATTTTGTTTTTCTGACATTTAATTTATAAATGTTCTGCAATATAATAATTCTTAGGATCCACTGTCTGATTTTGCTAGTACTACAAAAAAAAAGTCTGCATCTGTTACGCGCCTTGTTCCGTATTCTACAAAATGGTGATGGTCAAACCGTTATTTTTACCGGTTACATATGATACAGTTGTTAGAGATTTGTATCTGACTGTATCGACATAATTATTTATTGGTATTAGTATATCAGTATACATTTATTACTATTGTAACGAGGCTGAAAAGAATCACGCACTCATGTCAAGTGACAGTTGTATGAAATGATCACAACACTACCGAAAATTACAGAATAGCCTAGCGTAATCTACGGCTTACAGGAAGCACCGAGAAACATCTACAAAAGCCTGGAAGCCACAAGAAAGTTCTCGTAAACACTAGAAACGCCTAGAAGGCTCGATATCAGCAGATATAAATAAGACCGCACGCGGGAGTAACGAGTGGTTGTTTTAAGCACGCTTGACAGCGGCATGGAAGAGAAGGCAGCCGCGAGCTGCGGGTCAGGGTGGCCAAGTTAGCGGTAATTCGACAGCAAATAATCCGGAAAAGTTCTTACGTAGTGAAATAAACCGAAGCGAAATAATATGTGCGGATATTGGATGGAATGTTTTAGTGAATAGGGAATAAAGTGTTAAAGCGATTATAAAGTGTATATTTACGAGTGATAAATTTACGAAATAGTTTAATTTAAATAATAGCGTTAAGTTAAAGAGTGTTAAGTGACTTTGTATGTTTAATTTATCAATTAATCAGTAATCAATAAATCCTGTATTATATTCTAGCGTTTTCATTAATTCCTCCCGCAGCCACGACACGTGACAGTATTATTTAATGGTATTGGTTGGTATCCGAGATATAACTCATGTCTTTTACGGTTAGTATCCACCGAATGACGAGAAATCTGTTACTAATTATATCGAAACAATCAGATACAAATCTCAAATAACGGTTAATGTTTAACCAGTTAAAATACCATTATTTTGAATGACGCATTGTATGTGTTGTGTATTATGAAAGGCACAAGTAAGTAAAGCACACAATAAAAATATATTCAGACACGAGTCTTACATATTTCGATTACCATATTACTTAGCTATTCCGTGCGTATTGTCTTCGATACCACGATCGAGGAGAGAATGGCAAAGTAAGAGTATGGCTTGAGCACCGAACCTGTTTTCCTTCTCATTGGGCGTGTCATTCAACGGGATTATCCTAGACATTTCGACCATTTTTTCCAAAAATAAATATTTTATAATTTAATTTTGCAAAAAGCTAGCGCTTATTTGAAATTCGTCTTTAATCATAAATGCGATTATTGAAGGAGATAAACTCCATCTGACAGTAGATTGCAATGACATGGATTTTTTTTTAATTACGTAAAAAAATCAAATTAGTGTCAAAAGTGTCTATACAACAATTTTGCTTTCTTCATTCGATTATAAAAAAAGTAAACTCATTTCACGAGAAAATAATTTATTTGAGATAATTGTATAAAAGCAAAGATAAATAATTCAATTATAAATATTCAAGTCGATCTTAACTATCGATGTCATTGTATATACTTATCTCGACCTTGCTGAAGGTTGATATAAATCTAAATGCAAAAGATCGCCCTAGAACTAATTACCGTTTTCTCTGCTTAAACTTAAAAGTTATTTATTTAAAAGTTTCTTTAAAATAGACCTGCAATTACAAGAATCTTGTTTTTTTTTGATCGAGGTATTCTCAGAATTTAAATTAAATCAGATCTTTAGGTTGATGCAGATATGGCAGAGGGTCCCACCTCACTTCGAAAAATTTTAAATTATGTAGGTATATATCTAGAGACCTTTGTGGATATGATACCTCCCGTAATTCAATTGGTTAGAAAATGATGACATCAAGCAGAACAGCATTTTGTTTAAATATTAGAATAAAAGAACATGTAAGATCTCTTTATAATAATAATTTCTCAGAACTCACTAACTATCTAATAGGTATAGGCCATACGTTTAAAAAAGAAAACGGCATCGAAATTTTGCATACAAATAATTGAGGCCTTGGGCTAGATAATTAGGAAATATTAAAAATCAAAAAGCCCCTTAATATCAAATTTATTACATTGAGAGACTTTTTGAATATTATTAACAACTTATAAAAAATTTAACGAATAATCTATTATTAAACATAATAATTTCATAATCTATCTGTCTGTTTGTAACTTCCTATTACGTCCGTAATTTTGTTCAAATTCACGGCTAAAAAACGAAATTACACGTCTAGAAGTAGGGCACGAACTTCCGACGCGCGAAGCCAGCACGCAACCCTAGCGACATTAATACCACCACATCTCCGTGGACCATCAAAGACATACTATGTATACTTGGGCTTAGCAAAGATGCGAATTATTTCATGTTCCGTGATACGTGTACGGTTAATTTAATATATTCCTCATTTTAATGTCTCACTGTCAAATTTTACCCCTCTCCCCCACCACAAATGAGGCCACACCGTCACCTTTCACTTGACTCTTACACATTTAATTTATGGAAGTTATTGCGCGTCCGTCCTGATGAAGATATAGCACAGTATAGAAGTAGGTGTGGTTTGTACAAAGTTTATTAGTTTTCTCAAATAATTTTTAACCAACCACTAAGTTAACGCTACAAACGTGAAAAAAATTGTTTATCTGTTGATGCAATGTCTATCATTGAAAATAATTTTCAAAAAAAATTCATAGAACACCCGAGTTTTATAAGTTCATATATATATTTGTATAATATATTTTATTATTTATAAGCAAACGGCGGATTTTATAAATAATAAAATCGTATGCTTTTTCAAAAATAATAGTATACTTAAGATGTGTGGAAATTTTAAAGAAGTCTTCCTCAAAGTTTTTGAAATATTTTATCCACCGAAAAACGCAAAATAATGAGGAAATTTTAAAAAAATTCACTTACTTGCTCGATTCAAATTGCTGTGGTCCAAGCAATTTTCGAAATATTCAAAAAGATCATCACTCAATTTATTTTTAAAACTTCAAGCCATAAGATGAAGCAAACAAAATGTCGATTTTTTTAAATGTCAAGTCATTACTTACCGTTAATACCCATCCCTGTTAGATGCTGTCCTGCTTGTCAAATATAGTTGATAGTTTAAAGATTCACATGTTTATTAGCTAAAGAAGTAAAAACACAGTATACAGGGTGTTTATAAGCTAGTAAAAAAACTTCGGGGGAGGCTTCTTCATTGAATTTTGAAAAGAAAATATTATTTCAACTTTGGACAAAATGTCGACAGTTACGAGATTATCTACATCAATGTTTGTATTTTATTCATTACTTCTGACTTATTTGCTACAGTATTTTGGAATATCACAACAGTACCAGATATGAAACATTAAAAATTTATTTTCTTTAATACGAGTCAAATAAAAGGACAAAACTTTACAAAAAAATATTTTTAGAATTTTTGCAAGGTTTAATAATTTTATTTGATTTGTATAAAAGTGAATAAATTTTCATTGTTCCACATAAGATACTGTAGTAACAGTCCAACACTCCACTGAAAATAAGTAAAAAATACAGAAAAAGTGCAAACTTTGATATTTATCTCTGCAACTATCAATATTTAACCCGAAGTATAAAAAATATTTTCTATTCAAAATTGTTTAAAGAAGACTTCTTAGCTATACTATACTAGCTATTATACACCCTGTATGTTTTACATATACCGACGGAATCTACCGGGAAAAGCTTGGAAAATAATTAGTAAAACGTTAAAATTTTGCTCTGAATTACTTACGTGTAATATATTTTCACTCGGTACCTACTACGTGGAGTAAAATATATCTCTTTAAATTTATCGCTAGTCGAGTCTGCAAGACATCGGTCGGTTAAATAATTTCGGTTTAATTAAATGTACCATTGAAACGTGTTTTAGATGAGATAGTAGCGTCTTTAATTAAAATATCACATTACCGAAACTCTCGCCGCAGACTGTTTGATGTTATTCTTAAAATTCTTGTTTTATTTTAGTTTGTTGAGAAGACAACAAGTCAATCTACTTTCTATTTAAATAAATGAGATTAAAATGTTTTCAGATTTCCAATGTCGTTTAGTCTTTAGTAAAATCTTTTGTCAATTTTTCGGTAATGTTATTTATTCCTTGAATGTTTTGGTAAAATTTTGTGTGTTCTATCGGTTTCTAGTTATATCCAAATTATTCTACACCTAAATATGTACAGCCGCACGTTTAATCGGTTGTATGAATACTGGAAATAAGTAAAGCACTAAATTCCAGAATGTTCATTTTAAGATATAGTCGAATAAAGCGAATATAGTATTTTTCGCTCTTTATGTACCTATATTATATATACACCTCTCATTAATATTTTCAACACTACCACATGCCGGTAGACTCCGTTCACTTTAAGAAAACCACTTGCATTGGTGTAAGTTACAGTGCGTTTACAAAAACTCGAAATATTATTTTTTTGAGTAAATGATAGATACATAAATAGTATTTTATTTTCTTAACCTGAAATAAGCATATTATGTATTATAAAAAAAATCTAATTTTTTGAATTTCCAAATAATAATCAAATCTATTCGTAACCGTAACTAGAATCCAATAGCTGATCTGATTTCGTTTTCAAAATAAGAATGATTTCAAAATTGTTAATAAATAAAATGCAAATATTGAATTTATGCTTTTAACTCCCTTTTTTTAACTCGTAGCGTCTGCTTGCTTGTCTGACGAAAAAACTTTGGATCGATTTTTAACCCTTTTCCCGCGATATAATCGAGCTGAAACTTTGCAAGCAGACCTATGGCGATGATAAAAATGATCTAACAGATTTTTATTTAAAAAAATTCATATATAGAGTATAATTTTGGATTTTTCAAAATTTTAATGGTTTTTTCAAATTGGAATCAATACAAATGAGTAATTTAGCCCGACGCATGTATAGGCATGAAACCTGGTTCAATGAGTTATGGAGTATAATAAAAACTTGCTTCTTATGGGTTAGTTTTTTAAACATAATTAAATATTTTCAAATTATTATAGTGAATTATAATCAGATATTAAAATTCACTATTGTCGCCTGTATCATACTCAGAATCTTCGTCTAAATTTATATAAAATTGTTGAAAGTCTTTGACTTCATCTATTTGAATATCGTTTATCGCGTACTCAGTTTCTAATCCCTTTGTTTGTCCGCAAACATTTTCCCATTCGCTGATGGTTATTTTATCGACTTTCCAAAACTAATCTCTTCACAGATTTCAATGTCATATCAACATTATTAGAGGCCACGTATCCTTTAATGAGTGACTATATTTTCTCAATAGGATTGAGCTCCGGATGACATGGTGGCAATCTTAATACTTCGTGTCTATGTTCTTGGAAAATAGAATCTATTGCACATTCTTTGTATTTCGTTTTGTGCAAATTTATAATGTTATAGAGCTCTGCCTTCAGCACAGAACTGGTAAATTCTATGCCCTTTCTTAAAAGCCATGTAACCATATCAGCCTTTTTCGAATTTGAGGTAGGACCAGGATTGAGGACCTTATTATGATAAGATGCGTTGTCGATGACTACTACTGACCTAGATGGTAAATTTGGGATTAACATTTCAGATATCCATTTTTCATAATTTTTATAATTCATATCATCATAATAGTCCCTTGTTTTTTGATGCGATTTATATACTAACAGGGCTTTAGGCACAAAGCCAGATTTACCACCAGCGTGTACAATTATATATCTTGATCCTTTACATACGGGCTTTCTCATGCCATTGTTGGACGAATCAGATGACACGTGAGTTGTGTGCACGTGTGTTTCGTCAGTGTAGATGATTGCCCTTCCTTCTTGCCTGTATTGTAATATTTTATTTAAATAATGAGCCGTTTTGTAAATAACGTCCATTTTTTCCTTTTAATTTTTTTATCTATTCCTAATATCAATAGTTATGGAGACATGCGACATCAAAGTTTGCATATCTGAAAATATTTCTAACAAAATATTTGACTATCATTACAATAACTTATATAGAATATGAAAAATTCATTTTCTTCAGTAAAAGTCAAAAAAACTGATAAAAAATCTTTCCAACTAACCACTGATGTTAGATCATGTTTGCTAGAACATTTTCGACTCGTAATGAAGACAGAAATCCACCCGTAAACTATCTCTGTTACACCATGTAGGTATAGTAAAAATTACTCGACTTGTTAAAATAGTTTGCAAACCTGTTTTGATACTTATTTTTTTATAATTAACTCGTATAACTTTATCCTAATGCTTATGTATAATAGTGTAAATATATGTATAATGTATAAAAAAATATACAGATTTAAATAATAATAATAATTTATCCAAATTCCCCTGTACATCACATATAATGAATTATTCTGCTCCGAGTATATTCGACTGGTTTACCATATTTTCCAGGCTGACTTTCCATACACCCCGTATAATGAATGAGAAATATTATAATATCAATATTTTGGTTTGTGTTATTTTGATAATGCCATCCTTTAAGCCTCGCATAATCCGAAGCCTTTGAAACTGCGTGATTTAATTTTACTATCGTCTACATTTGCGTATAATAGTATAATCAGAGTACATTCTAGGTTTAACATTAAATTGTGAGATACAAGAATTACTTTAAATTACATATTTCGTATTTGCTGTTTCGGTGATAACTTGCGCGGGCAAAATGTATGTCGAGTTTCGTTTCGGTTGAATTCCCAGCAAATGTTTGTAACGTGGATATCTTTGAGATATTTGTCTCAAGTTGTATGTATAGCGTGAATGTGCCACATATTAGTTTATTCGTATATTTATACGGCATGAAGTTCCATTTTACAAAAAAATTAGATAACTATGTTTACATACATTTGATGAATGCATTGTATCTATCAGTGTGCAGGCTGTTTATTAAAGCATCTGAGTGCGTAAGCATATATTTTATGAAAAAGCATAAATATTATGTAATCTAAATTTTTCCAAAATTGAGAAGAACTAACTACACATCGAAGGTCCCTACGTATACTGTAGAATCTGCAAGAATTCTTTTTCCGTTTTACTCACTTAAAACATTCAATTTACTCTATATTTTCAGATAAAGTAAAAAAACATTTTCATCAAACAAAGCATGTACTAAAGGAAAAGTATATCGTTTTTTAATATTATCCGAAAATGTAGGGTAAATCGATTTTTTGCGGATTCGACTGTAAACGTTGGGACCGTCGACATAATCGAAGATTTATAGACAATAAAGAAGATTTTAGAAAGAAGTAGAACACTCGAAAATATACTAGAACATTTGAAAAAGAACATTTCCCCTAAAATTCTTAGAGACCTTTATAATGAAATTTTTTATCTTTACACGTTAACGTGAGGTAAATTCGTTAATTTGAAATCAAATTAATTTTTCCTTATATTTTATAATATTATGTTTCCAATATGAATGGCTTCATCTCTGTGATATGTGTATATAATTTATCTGAGAGTATCTTTTTATTTATTAAAAGCACCCAGCTTAATAGAAAATCTAAAAAATATTGATTATTTTATTTGTATATATCTACTTTTATGTGGGTTTTTTTTCACCAACATGTTTCAGAAATTACCATTCCATCATCGGGGTGCTGTATAACTGTCAAAAAATTTGAATGAAATGTCTTTTGTTCCTTGTTTTTTCAAATTATTTGAAAAAATATATTAAAAAATATTATTACGAGTAATCAAAGACTTCAGTAATAATATTTTTTTTAAATAATTTTTCAAATAATTTGGAAAAACAAGGAACAAAAGACATTTCATTCGAATTTTTTGACAGTTATACGGCACCCTTATGATGGTATGGTAATTTCTGAAACATGTTGGTGAAAAAAAACTCACATAAAAGTAGATATATACAAATAAAATAAACAATATTTTTTTTAAATGTCAATCTACAATGTTGCTCAATCAATTGAAAAAGTAATAGAAAATCGTTTCTCATGGTTGAATTCGGAAGTACGATCATTATATTAATTACTATTGTACTATTATATTCAAATTCTGGCTTTTATAATTAATTCTGGTGATTACGCATTGAAACAAAAGATTTTAATTCTAAGGGAATTCCTAAAAAAATAATTTCTTCGAATCTTTATAAAAGTAATTAAGGCGATCGTCTAGCAGAATGAGCAAATTTCACAATTTTTTCTCATATCTTCTCTTCCGTTTTTTATCACATTTTTGTAGTGAAATATCTAATTTTAAAATTTATTCATCAGGTTACATATATTTTAAATACGAATATCTTATTTAAATGTCATAAACTAAATTAAATAATTGATTAATAAATTACCAAACCTTCGATGTTTTAAAAATGAAGAAAATTGCTCCAATTTGTGGGCCTTTTATGACTGAACGGCGTATTGACATGTCTTTTTTATTCAATAATACTACAAAGTAAACGATTATCTTAAATTTATTTCAATTATAGCAAAATCTGTTAGTTTTTTTACATGCAATTTATATTTTTAAAAATACTGTTTTTTTTTAAATATTTTATTTTTTTGTTGGTTTTTTTCAACTCTTTTTACATGGTTGGCAACTTTTTTACTTCAATCGTCAAAAGAATAGATATTATAATTTTACAATAAAAACAAAATAATCAAAATCTTTGTCGATATTCCTGATTTTAGATATTTAATCAAGACGCAACGTATTTACGGCACAATACGCAGTGCCTTGATTAAATAGCTAAAATCTGAAATCGAGAATAATTTTTTGATTTTTTTTTGTATTAATTTTAAAATAATAATGTCTATTCCTTTAATTTATTAAAGAAAAAAGTTATAAACTATTTTAAAAGGATTGAAAAAAACACAAAAAAAATAAAAATAATTTAAAAACAGTGTTTTTTAAAACATAAATTACATGTAAACAAACTAGATTTTTCTATAATTGTAAATAATTTAAGATAATCGTTAAATTTGTAATATTATTGAATAAAAAAGACATCTCAACACGCAGTTCAGTCATAAAAGGCCCATAAAGTCCAGCAATTTTCTTCATTTTTAAAACATCGAAGGTTTGGTAATTTATTAATAAATTTTATAATTTAGTTTGTGACATTTTAAGATATTCGTATTTAAAATATATGTAACCTGATGAATAAATTTTAAAATGAAATATTTCCATACAAAAATGTAATAAAAAACTCAAGAGAAGATATGACAAAAAATGGCGAAATTTGCTCATTCTGCTAGACGATCGCCTTAAGTGGTCGTCAGTAATTCTTAGGAAATATGTTGGCAGGCAAATGGGTTCTCACCTAAAGCATTACCTATACTCGTATGCGAGCTACACGGAAGATCAGTTTTTACGTTGAGTTTTGGCTTCCAAATATGAGTTCGATGATTCCATCTCTTACAACACTTAAAATTTTGCACATAAATTTTTTAATAAACTACAATTTTTTCTTCCATCTATGTATATTTTTTAAATTCGGTTTAAAAGTATGACGCTGATCCGTGACGTTATTATATCTAATGATCCCAATGATAATAATTTCGGTTTCTGTCTGTCGGTCCCCGTAACTTCGTGTAGCGTCCGTAACTTCTTTTATAAAAAAATCTTTCATTCTTCTTCTTTTTTCCTATTCTTTTTTTTTCTTTAATTTATTTAAATTTTTTTATAGTACGATAATTTTTCACGGATGACAGCTAGTTAATATAACAATTTTGTTGTCCGTCTGTCTGTATGTTCGTCTGTAACTTCATGTAACGTCCGTAATTTCGTTCGAACTCACAGCTAAAAATACAATTTAAACGGCCCGAGATGAGACCAGCAAACCCAAACCCGCCGCTCTTCGCATGTTGCTACGGCCGCCAAAAAGATACTATAAATATATACTAGGGCTTAGCAAATATGCGAAAACCAATGTTCCGTCATTTTTGACGGATCAGAGCTAGTTATGTATAAATATAATCAAGATTATTGTTAACAGGAAGATTTAATGTTTGTTTTTGTTTCACGCAGTTTTCTCGTCGCATCTCCGATTCGAGTCAGCACGAAAAAACTTTACATTCATAAAATTAGTTATTATGAAAGTAAATGAGCTAAGTAAATATAACATATTGATCAAAACGTTTTTATAGGAATGTGTAGCATTTTATAACCACTTAAAAACTAAATACTGTAAAGCAAAAACGAAATAATTTCCAAAAAAAGGTTTAAAACAGTTTTAATTTTAAATATTTTATTAATTTATTTAGTACAGATTTTTTTTCGTCATCTTGACTTTGATATCAAAAGTAAACTTATTCTGTGCATATGTAAATTTCTGTAATTAGAGAGTTTTCTGGCACATTCAAAATGATTTTAATGGTCGCGGTCTTTCAATTAATGCCAAAATTATCCGAATCATAAAAAATATTTTTCTGTTTATAAGTTGTCTGAGGCATGGGTAGGTATATGTATTTTCAGTTAATAAATTTACTTAAAACACACCTTGGGAGAAATGATTTCCATTGATATATTACTTTGGCAATTATACAGCAAAATCGTACATTGTTGATGGTATCACAACTAGAGAATCCAATCCGAATATTTGAATATTCGCACCCCGAATATATTCGAATGTTTTATGTATTCCTTATTTGAATACTTCAAAAAGTATTCGTAAAGTATTCGCTCATATTTATATTATTAGATTTTTAATATTTTTCTAAACGAAAAAAGGTTTATGAACCCTGGAAGTCATATGGAAGCATTTTAAGGTATACGATTTTTTCTCCAGAAGTACCACAATAGGCTTTATGGAAATCGGACATCAAAGATGTAAACGCCGTAAATTGTCGGACATCTTTTACATTTGCCTTTTTTTTAAGTTTTATGCTTATCTTTATAGTTTTATGACAATAGGCACTTACGGTTAACACACTTCGTTTTGTCAACGACGGAGTCGGCTTTCTATTATTTTTTAGTATAAAGCTTTCATAAATACTTGAGCCGACAAACGAGAAGTTATATACAAAATAATTTAAAGGAAATTTCTATGTAGGGTGGGAGATATTAAGTAATATAAACATATCTAAAATTTTGTCAGTTATCGAGAGAATACTGACTTGTCCGTATCTATTTTTTTATTGTTTTTATATATGTATATTTACAAAATTGGAATATTTTTTTTGTATTTTTTTTAAATTTGTATTTCTAAATTCAACATTATTTTTCAATGTATATTGTGTTGTTTTTTTATAAAATATATTTTTTTAAATTGAAATATATAAATTCTCTACAATTATTATGTTTTTTTTAATATATAGAGTGTAGGTAAATTATTCCTTTCTTAAAAATTTTACGAATATATTCGAATATTCGAATATATTATCATTAACTATTCGATATTCGAATAGTTGGAATCGCGAATATTTGGAGGCTCTACACAAACTTCATTGATTGGTATTTACAAGTAAAGGTATTATTATACACGAATATACGTGACAGGAGCAAGAAAGTAAACATTTTTAGGGTTTCTTTGTGTTTTTCTTACTTTTTAAGGTTTTAAAGAATTCATTTATATATTCTTTGAACTTTGTTTTTAATATTAATAAATTAAATTCAGTATTTCGATTGGTACTTTTACTAATACAATTAAGGCAAGAAAATTGATAGAGAAGAGTGTACAATTTGTGATTGTTAAAAAAATATATAACAAAAAAATTACGCAAGCAACTTCACGGCATACATCGATAGACGATTATCATGAGAGTTATACCACATTAACTATATCTGATTCCAGACAGACTATGGTGAAATTTACAGAAAGAAGAAGATATGTGTAGGAAAGATAAGAGAAAAAATTTAGAGAAAGAAGTGAAATTAAATATAAATTACTTTTAATAATTATTACTTATTTTTTATGGGTAATGAATTACTTTCTCGCATTTTTATTATCCTGCTCACTTCCTCCCTCTCACCGATCTCTCCGATCTCTACACAAATTCACTGGAGATGAATTTAATCGGATCACCGTTCTTAAATTCGCACTAATATTTCTAGAATATTTTACACTGGTTTGTACTAATTCATGTCACTATAATCTTCGCTGCACTTTTTATCTTTTACAAGGTAGATTTGCTCCATTTCGCATGTAAGTACCCACTCGTGCCAAACATCTGTCGCTTGGTCACTTCGCTTTAATCTGTGTTATCATTATAAGGTAAGAAATAACTCTCTCACTTGCATGACGCCGATGGATATTTATAATTATCCGTCGCTTCTCGAATATTCCGAGATAGTTTAGTCGATTCCGCATTCATGTAGAATGTTCGATTATGTGTAATTACCGTTGTATATGTTTGTACGGACAGCGTGTAAATAGCCAACTGCTTGGTGAATTTTATATTCAATTAGTTCTTCTCAATATGATTTTGAAGGAAAAAAATGTCAAATTACGTTTCCTCTCTCTGAAAAATACAGGAGTAAACCAAAACCTTCAAATGATCACTGAACTGCGATAGACTATTTATCCTCTTCAACTTCGAAGACAGTCGAAATCGTCTGGTCACAAAATCTTCGTGGCGCCCTTTTTAAATAGATATTTTTTATAAGTTTTTTATAGTTCCTCCACGTCACAAATAACACGCGTAGGAATATAAACTGGTGATATCCCGGATTTTATAAATGGTTCTTTCAGTGTTTTAGCAGCACCACCCCATCCTGTTATTCCATATTCTATCAGGCATAAGGAAAACTAGATATTTCGCAATGTAAGATTGACATGAATGAGTAAATCTGCTTTCACATCGATATGTTTAAGTCATCGAATGATTTATTTAATCTACATACATGTTAATATATCTAAGTGAGGCTTTTCTACCCCAACAGTACAATATATCCCCCTAATCCCGTCAATGGTAAAGCGCACGGCGCCAACCTAAATTCCATTAGAAGGTTCTGGATAAGCCACATCGACGAACAATTAATATCGGCCCTTAAATACTTAATGCCGCACTACCCCCACCCCCAAAGCTGGGTTTCCACTTCTTCGTGACAATTATATAAATTACGCCAGGGCGATTTCACCCCTAACTAATTAGACATTTACTTTGACCTAAGGGTGGGAAATAATATGTAGAGTGTTAAAAACATTTTTCATAATGACTTCAATATTGAATCAATATTTATGATTGTAGGAAAATGATTACTAAAATGCTTTAATAATAACATAAAAAAAATTATAAGCGTGTAATCGTAAATTAGACTGCATAAAATTATTAAATAGTAAAACCAAAGTAATTAATCAATTAGAAAGACATATATAAAAATCAAATCCATGAAAAAATATTTGGCTGCTACTGGGATTCGAATCACGAATCTCCTCCTATCCGGGGCAGGCGCGTTATCCAATTACGCTATAGCGGCCACTTAGATCTCCGTGAATATATCGACCTTGTATGTAAGTCTTATTTATTAATTGATTAACATATTTAATTCATTTTTAGAGCAATCCACCTTTTCGGGTACGGTAGGCACAAATTACTTTATGTAACTGCCGCTAGGGGACGACAAAATTAACCGTTTTAATTCATTTATATTTTTGGACACATTTGTTTTTAATGAAATCCAAATTGAATTAAATTGAATTAAATACTATTATTAGGCTCTGAAAGCTAAGCGTCATTTTAAATGTGACAGCTATTTCGACTTGCTAAGCCATTATCAAAAATTATAATGGCCTAGCAAGCCAAAATAGTTGTCACATTTAAAGTAATGCTCAACTTGCAGAAATTAATAATAATATTTAAATTGAAATTCAATTTAAATTTCATTAAAAATAAGTACGTAAATCATAATTTTGTAAAAATTTGTGAATGCTGGAGAAATCATTTTTAATTAGCGGTCGCAAGAGTGCTTTGTTATTGACGAAATATTGAGTTTCTCGAGGTTACATTTCTAAATTACATTAATTTCAATGGTTTCGTTAATTAGTTTCGAGAATTCTACCCGAATTCTAAGAATTGAACATTTACTTTGCTTAGATGGATGATATACATCAACGCAATGGAATAAAGTTTACATCAAATAATGCTACTACGCTATGAAAATTAATTATATTTATGCAAAGTTTGCTTGGATACCTAGCTGTTTATATGAAAACTAAACATCAATCATCTTCACTCTGCTTCAGTTTCAAGATCTTTGATGCAAGACAGTGAATGATATGATAAGGATTCTCTCGTGTCATGTGACACGGCGAAATAGAATTGTTGTGTGTTTGTATGAACATATCAGAATGAAAAGCAATATTACTACAGCAGTGTCGTTTGTACTATATGTATATGTTGTGGACCAAGCGATTAATAGGACATTATTTATAATGCCCGGAAAGTTTTAAAAATGCCCAATATAATAGGGCAATATGATAATAACAGTTGAAATAATTATATTGACCGGGCATTATAAATAAGAGTAATAAAAAATACGTGTTTTACGTTCGATTGTTTTATTGTGTTGCAGTATTATCATTAATACTAACCTTACCTAAACTAAGCTTACCAACTTCTTCTTCAAACACAGCAAAATTATTTTGTGGTGACATTATGATTATAATTCATAGAATTAAACTTTGTTTATTTATTTATTTATTTATTTATTTATTTATTGTTTATTTACATTAAGATTAGTTGATACAAGATACTAATAACTGCCACACTAGGTAAAAACCTGTTCTGTGGCAGTTATTCTCATATGGTATTTATTTAGTGGATAAAAATGACAATTGAAGAATCTTAATCTAAAAGAAAATAAAAAGAAAAAATATACATATAAAATCAAGATAAAAAAATTTATAGTAAATCATAGGAATAAATCTAAGAGAAAAAAGAAAATATACATATAAAATTAAGATAAAAATTTAAGTACAAAATAAATATTATATTATAATATACTATAAATTATATAAATATTTTTTGCCAATTCAGAGGTCAAGGGCGGATCACATCCTCAGCATACCTTCTACCTGATATTTTTATAAACTTATTGATACGATGTTTAAAAGGTTTGTGTACAGTTATTTCTTTAGTTTCATTGGGTAACTTATTGAAGACAAACGGGGCAGTGAAATTATATTGTCTTTGCCCAAAAGACGTTTTCCTTTTAGGTACCTCAAAATTAATTGCATTTGCCAATCTTGTAACCCGTGTTTGTTGTGTACGATTAAAATTTACCTTGTCCTTGTGGAATTTTAAAAGTATGGTTTTAAGGTATAATTGTCTCGGGTCAAGAACGTTAAATATTCAAAACAATTTTACACCACTTTTTTTATTATTGAAAAAATTCAACAAGTTTCGAAGCCAATGAAGAAGTTTCGAAACATGTTGATTTTTTTCAATAATAAAAAAAGTGGTGTAAACAAAGTTTAATTCTATAAATTATTACCTAACCTAACCTAATCTAACCTATCCTAAACTAATCTAACCTTAACTAACCTAACCTAACTTAACCTAAACTAACCTAACCTAACTTGGTCAGTGCGCGTCATGCATATGTTATCGGTTCCCGCAGATGTACTTAAAATAACAAATTGCCCAACAAACACTTGGCAATATTCACAATGCCCGGACAGTGTAATAAATAATTCAATTTTTATAATTGTTTATCACGTTGCCCGATTTGGGTTGTCATTTTTAATACTGTATGGGCATTAAAAGTAATGCCCTATTAATCACTTGGTCCAGGACATATACATTTAAATTTGCTAGGCAGCATATTGTATAGTATTTATTAACACATACCATCACAAACACTGACCAAGTAACTAATGAAGAAATTCTAAAATAGTTAAATAAAAATCTTTGGAAAAAAATTTCCTGCGGCGCATTTAATTTTTTTATACAAATAAGTTAATTTAATTCAATGTATTTTTTTTTAATAAAAATTAGTTGTTAAAAAAAATACTCCTTTAAATGTCATGGTTTTGAATTTCGACAAGAAATGAGCCTCGGCACCTTTTATTTAAAAAAAAAACATTATGTATTTTTTTTAAACTTAAATAAATTGAGTTCTGGGAAATAAATTCACCCTATAAAATTTATAATGCAAATAGTATAACAAAGTTCTCGAAATACAATCATTTTTACGAAGTGCTACAATTAAGCATGATATAATATTAAGTGGTACGCGAGCCAAAAAGGTTGGGAAACGCTGATTCCTCCTATGAATACTGAGAAAATCACGCGTGAGAAATTATAATATAATTATAATTTCCCACACGTATGTACTGTATTGTATTATAATAAATTATAATACAATATCTTACTCACTTACCATCACGCCGTTTATAGAGAGGATAGAGCGCCACACTCTTCTGTCCTGACATACAACTCTCGCCTCATCCACATTCATACATCTTCGCATGCAAGCTCGACGGCTGTTGAGGCTTCTAATGGGACCATCTTCCAGTATCTGGTTAATCTGGTCATGCCACTCTCTCTTCCGCGGTCGCCCTCTCTTTCTGGCGCCGTTAATACTTGCATTATATATATTTCTTACCATTCTTTCCTCATTCATTCGCTCGACATGCCCAAACCACCTGAGCGACCCTGTTTTAATTCTATTAATTATGCGGAAATCAGCTTTACATTAATTTCTTAATAAATGGATTTGCCACACATACATAGAACAATACAAGGGAGAATAATCGTATACATTTTATTCTCGTAATAACTTACTTTATTTTATTTTATTTCAACCTTTGGTAAGAATTCAGTACTTACCTAGCTCTGAAATATCATATTTCAATTTGAACAAAAACAATGTTTTGTAAATAATGTATGTAGATAGGTATTACATTAAAAAATTGAGTGCGTGTTCTTATGTGCGGGGTATTAAAGTATACGCTCGCTAGGTATATAAGTTACAGTTGTGTCGTCGGGACATGGATGGGGTGGATGTGTTTAGCAGATCTTTAAATAACTTAAACAAAAAAGTCCGCACCAATATGCAAACCTTTCATTAGCCGCTCCAAATGTATTCTAAAACTTTCAGCTTCTACATTTTGACCGTTACTTGTTTTTGTGTATACCTGCCGTATGGCATTATTTTCTACGATCAACATTCTTTTATTATCTATTTTGATGTTTGTTTTTTTTTCGAATGTGAAATTATACACGTGCATGCTGCATTCTAATTTGGAGAGTTAATATAACAAGTTTTTATATGTTAAATAAAACGGATATTTTATACAAACCGTATATTTTACTGATAAGTAAATCTCGACATTACGCTGAAATCTTATTAAGCGTCATCGGGAGAGCGTTCTATAATGACGTAGGTGTAGGCCGAACTATTATTTCTTCCGAGGTCGTAAATTTTTTTTTTTTTTTTTTTAAAAAATAGAGATGTGAACACGGAATACGTGTCACATCAATATTCTTACTATTTTCAAACTAAGCTAAACTAACTAAGCTAAACTAAAAAAAAAAAAAAAAAAAGCTAATTATGTGCACAAAATATGGTACATATTGCGACCTCTATCTTGTGTAATTAGATCATATTTATACTATAAATTTTCATAAAATATTTATATTTTGTACTGTAATGTTACTCTGGTACCAAAAGGGTTATTAATAACCTGTTTAGGGTCTATTAGTTAAAAAATAAAATAAAAATCATCGTATTCACTCTATACGAGAATATATGAAAATATTACGTCTAGAAAATACTTATAGAAGATGATATACCGCATACATATCATCCCCAATAAATAGTTTATTTACGTATTTACTCTATACCATATTTACCCTATGCAATCAAAATGTCAAATCATCGTCTCGGCAAAGGTACTCTCTATCCAGTTAAATACAGCCAGGTAACGTCTGGCACGTCGCGCCGTTTGATTTGGCAATTTAAACACATCTGACCTTATTCAACCCTTGTAGAGCTCCACCCCACCCTAACATATCTTAACTTACCAGACCTAACCTCACCTCACCACTCGAATCCCCTTAATTGAAATATGTTATTTTGTGAGGGCCGCCAAACACTGAGAACTATCCGTAAGCCGTGCAAAATCACGTGACATAATAATTGCAGGTTTTGAAGCTGAAAATTTAGGAATAGAAAACCGTGCGTATTTTAAATTGACTTTATTTGCTTAAACCTAAAACTCAATATAATAAAATAGTAATGTTTAAATTGTCGAGAGCGTTTAACTTGGTGGGGCAACCCTTACGTGTTACCAGAATAGCGCTCTCATTGCGTGTCACACTTCTTGTAATTTTAGCAATCTACAGACAATGTATAAATAAATAGTTATATTTAGATGTACACTTTGCTTTAATTGTATTAATTATCAATTATTATCAAAACTTGAAAATATCCTACTAACACCCAACTACTTCATCAATATCAAACTATGTCATGATGTTTCTCAAATATCCCGAATAAAAAATCTGAGAACCAAATATCTTACGTCCAAAAAAATCATTTATAGAAAATGTACCAATTTTATGACAGGTGGTGGTAGTAAAAATACAACTCACATACGAAACATGTTGTGCAAGTTAAACATATACCTATACAACTTACAAAAATTTAATAGTTGTGATACTCTATCATGAGTGGAAGTGGAGAACATAGCATTCTGTAATGTGATCACTTAAGCCAGCCGTACGATAGGTTGTAAGCCCTATGAATACCCAAAAATCTTCCATACCTACTTTCCCACATAAAAAAAATAGCTGCGAGAGATATCTGTATTATATCTTGATTAATGATGTCCCCCGAGGATAAATCCAATATTGTTTTTGAAAAATTTATACATATCTACTCAAAATTTACTTAATATTTTAATGTTCTAGTATTTTTAATATTCCGAACACCTAATTTTGTTATCAATCGACCATAAAAGCAAGGCTATAGATATAAACATTATTCCACTCACTTTAATTACAGGGAGGCTCCAGGGTTAAAAATATACAACCTTTTCCGAATGTTCCAAGCGACTCAGAATTTTTTAACCTTTTTACGGAATTGTCTTACCACTCCTATAATATTCGTTTACTATCTTTATGTCCCCGTTTCTATCTCTCGGGAAATATAATAGTACTTTACACCATCTTGAGCGGTCTTACAATACTTTTATTATGTCGTCTGCCTGGCATTTTTTGTTTATCCCCCTCAGACTGGAAACTTTTGAATAATATACGTGGATAAAAAAAAATATGTTTAAAAAATTAAAAATAATAAATGCATATTTTTCTCGCCAAACATGATTATACTACTACTTTTTATGTTTATAGCGTTAAAATTTGTGTTTGAACAAAATTATTAATTTATGAAAACTGACAAAAGGACTGCTGCGAAGGATTGACAAGGAAAGACCCCTTATCCTAATGTGTAGATACCCCTACTCATTAGGATAAGGTGTAGAAGAAGAAGAAGAACAAACCTTGTGTAAACCACACGATTTTCAAATATCTAACGGTTCGGATGCCATAATATATATTAGTCAGGCGGTCAGGCCGGACAGAGGATCAGATTCTTAGTAAATAAAATAAACTAAAAAGACAATGTTAATCCATTAAATCAATCCGGGACATATAAACTGCAATTGTACTGACCGCTTAGCATTTTATATAAAAACATCATAAAAACAACGTGTTGTTTTACCTATATAAAAATAATAGAATACCTAAGATGTCTTAATAATAATAATTTCTCAGAATTTGCAGACCTTTGAATATATATTTTTATTTATGTTATTTTATCTACTTCTTCATTCTTGTTACTTAAGCAACCGTTTTTTTTAATATTATTATTTTTTATCTTCCTATCTTTATGTCTACCTCTTTATTCTTGTAACTTAATCAATATTTTATATTACTATTTTTTTATCTACCTATCTTTTTAACAACCTGGTTATTTTATCCATCACTTTTTTCTTGTTTTTTATCAATCTCTTATATTATTATTATTTTTGTATTAAAACTCATTTTCTTATACTGTATAGTTGTGATTTAACCTAGAATAAGAAAATTAATATAATGAGAAATATAACTGTCCCAAAACTGGTTTCACTTAAAGTTCTGATAGTTTCACCCTTACCCTTAGTGGGGCGTTATGAGCTAAATTTATAAAAAGCGTCATTTTGATAATATTTAAACAAATAAATCTATTGGAAACAGGCCGCACTTTCAAAAAAGAAAACGGCATCAAAATTTTACATAAAAATAAAAGAGGCCTCAGGCTAGATACTTTTAAAATGTTAGAATTCAAAAAGTCCCTCGATACAAAATCTAATATAATTAATAATCAAGTAAATTTAAGGAATAATCTATTCTTTAATATATTCTCCATTTCAGTGTCTCACTGTCAAACTCCACCCCCCTCCCCCTCCACAGATGGGCCGCACCCCCACCTAACACTTGACTGAAAATTAGTTTATGTAAGTAATTGTGCGTCCGCCCAGATGAAGAGACAGTACAGTTTCGTATCAGGTAGACGTTTAAAAACAATCAGCGTAATTTATACAAAGTTTGTTTTCTTGTTATTTTTCTCAAATTGATAAATTTATTACCGTTTCGTTAAAAAATTACCACATATGGTGTGATCTTCAATCTAACAATGATTTTAATCTCCATTCTCAGGTGACCTTCAATCAACCAATGCAGCAAACCTTAAAAAATACTTCAAAAATTAAAACTTTCTCGAAAAAGTGACTCTGAGGACGGGCGCCTTTCAACTATAAGCCAATAATATTAAAGTTTTCTACTTAACATTTATCCAAGTTTATAGTATACATATTTTACTGTGTTATAATTAGGTTGAGTTTTCCTGATTCAAACTCGTGTTACGAGGTGTTGCTTAAGTGAGACTTAACCATTGTGAAATATTCACAAAGCCTCAATTTAAGTTTTAACGTTCAAGGATTTAACGCTCTATATAGAATACATCGGATACATACCAATTTCACTAGTCATGAATATTTTAAGGAATTTGTGATAATAATGTGAAGACTTAAAAAGTCTAGGAAAATAATATGTAGAAGTTATTATGAAATGCACCAATTGTCAACAAAGTAATTTCATTGTCTGTTCCTCTGTCTGTCTGTGTAGGAGGCCATCTTGTGGCGTCATATTATAGCACGTAATCGAAGTTTTTTAATAAACGAATATTTTAGAATAAGTTTTGTGGATAGCATATTGATGTATGAGAAGCTACGAGAAGTTTTTTGTTTGATAGTTACGAGAGGCCATAGAAACGAGTGAAACAGACAGGATAGATGATTCAGTGCGAATTATAATCGGCCAGTGACGAAACAATGGAGTACCTGTTTGCGAGTGGAATATTAACGATAATCCACAAATTTTACAAAAAAAAAAGTGTCATTCATCTTATATTTTATTGTTAATTTAGTATTAAGTACCTTTATTTGCAAACAAGGATTTTTTGAAATAAATAAATAAAAATAATAATCGATGAGATAGAAAGTGTTACAGAAATTTTTGAGGACTGCCACAAAATACTCGTCTGTGAAACACTATTGAACGCCCGCTAGATACTCCCTTTATTTATTGTCACTGGTCACACTAAATCGTTATTTGTTGCTTGTTTTGTATTGAACTCTGTTTTTACTACTGAACGCCCGCTAGGTACTCTCTTTATTTATTGTCACACTAAATCGCCGTTTATTGGTTATTTTCTGCGGTTTAACTCTGGTTTCGCTTCTGTCAAAACAACAGCTGTTGCTCCCACTGGTCTGGTATTTTTATACTTTTGTTTTTCGAGATGTTTCCGATTTTTTCACGTGTATTCCAGACCTTTTTATTAACTGTTAAATGTACTGTTCTATAAAATCTTCGATAACGTGTAACTCTTTAGTTTTTACAATCTCGTTTAAAGCATAAAGAAAGCATACATACGAAAAATGTGTATCCAGGAATATGGAAAAAATACGATTAGTTTGTTTATTGTATTTTTTTAATGATTTTAGTTAACTCTCTTTGTCTATTGTTTGTGTGTTGTAGTGGCAATTGATTTTTCACCAACTTCCCGACTAGCTAGAGCTCTGAAACTTTCAAAATTTACGTTAAGTGGATGACTATACACTATTAAACTATTTTTGGCATGATTTGGTCATTATTACGACTGAAGTTAATAATCACGTCACTCACATTGAATCAATAATCACATCTCTCACAAGCAGGAGCCACTAAAACAGTCGAATAACACACCTTTCGAAAATTTGTTTTAAACTTTAAAACAACGTGTTTAATATTTGGACGCTGCATGCGTAATGTAAATAAAAAGTAACCCATAAAAACCAAGTTTTTGTTATACTCCCTTTCTTTGTAAAATATAACAACAATTAAAGACGAATTAAAACATATAACATAAAACTAAACTTAGAGTAATTTAATATATTTCTAAAATGTCAGCTGTTTTGAGCTTTGATAAGACACTTCATGCTTTGAAGATTAAATTCTAAAAACATTTGTCAGTCAATTTAGATTTTCGACATTTGTAGTGAAGTACCTATTATGCATACCGACGGAGTAATTCAAATTTAGAAAATATTCCGCGACGTTATCGGGCCCCCGTAATCAAACTTTTCTAATGATTCCAATTTGAAAAAAACAATAAAATTTCTAAAAATCCGAAATTACACTATAATTATTAATTTTTTTAACGAAAATTTGATAGATCTTCTTGATCGTCGCCACGAGTCTACTTGCCAAGTTTCAGCTCGATTAGATCACGGGAAAAGGGTCAAAAATCGATCCAAAGTTTTTGTTGACGGCAAGTAAGCAGACGCCACGAGTTAATATAAAGTAAAAATTGATTACGAATGTATGCAATGAAGCGTACAAAAGCATGTTTTCAATTTTTTTTTGATAGGCCTACTTGTTTTTATGTAGACAATAAGTAAACACTTACAAAATAATAATTTTAGGTAAATATGCAAATACTTTAAGCGCAATAAATTTAATTATTCTACTTCACTTCCTTCCTTTGCATCCCCCTGCATCTACCCCTTTGTTCGTCGTCTCTCGCTCCGGTAACCCCGAATCTATTTGCTAGACACCCAGTCTCCCGGAATCTTCTGTGTATTTCACGAAGGCTCTCCAGCTGTCAAAGGCTCTATTATTTTATGCAGCAGCCTTACTTTTGAGACGTCCGGAACCTTCAACACAAATTCTTAACCGTAATTTGTTTTAAAAAGGTATTGGTTTGGCCAGTGTTAAATATGGAGAAATGGAGGCAATGGTTGTGGTGAATTGAGCTTCAGTAGGATGAAGGCCTACCAATCCTGTCCCTATAATCCTATCTTTATCTCTAATTAATTCCCACTCCATCCTCCGCCTTTTTTCAATACGCCTAGCGACATCTCTGGTCCTGTATGGACTCGGTCGCATGTAATTAATTCCTACCGCATTATCAACTGTTAATTGTCTGAATGGAGTGAAGCCGCTTGCTTTACTTACCGCCGCTAATTTAAGTTCGTTTTTTGGACCATTGTTCAGGAAATATTATCTTGTAAGCCCGCATAAACACTTGTATTTGATTATACTGATTGTGTCATCTCGATATTATCGTAAATCAATCGGCGATCGACTGGAGTTGTGCCCGCCTCTTGTGTGATTTACCTACGCAATTTGAACGATTAATTCGGCATACAAGGAGTTGCAATTGGCCAGGAATAAAGAGAAAAGGAAGAAAGAGGCATTTCCGTTTCTTATCCTAACATTCAGAAATTAAAAGGTAGGATTTCTTCTTATTTGGTGTTCATATTTGCTGCAATATTCGTGTCTGTTTCTTTATTCATCTGCCAACCAATCTCCAGCATCTCGTTACATTATAATTCGCGCGAATGAACGATTGTCTCTCCTAACAAATTTCGATGAATAACCGCATGTATTTGATTTATTAAAAACCGCTACACCAGGTATTTTTAAACTAGTAAAGTTCACAGAGTATAAAATTCTTTAGGAGAGGGGATCGTGTCATTGGGACATAGTGGGAGAATTTCCTCCCTTGCGTGGATTTAAAACACATTTTTACTTATGTTTAAATATTTATCCTTGAGTAATTAATTCCCCTGGTATCAAAATATATTTTTTACAATAGACATTGTTGTTTTTAAATTTCGTATCAAACTGAGTCTCTTTATTATAAATGTATTTTTGTAAAAAGGCGACTTATTTACTAATACATTAGAGTATGTGTTAAGAGTTTTCAAAATTTACAAGCTCTTAGTATTTATTTAAACAAGTCACACGTATTGGAACTATTTGAGGCACCTGGTTGTGTACCAAGAAATTCACGTTAGTTCATGTCTATATAGTGTTATTTGGAAAACATTAATAACCTCGCAGGACTATATTCCTGCCTTGTTTATGAGTCGAAAACGTTTAAGCAACCATGACCTAATATCAATAGTCACGTAGTTATGCAATATCTAAATTTGCATTTCTTTAAAATATTTCTGACTTAATTTTTACAAAACGTTGAACTATCATTACAGTAATTTATATCGATTACGAAAAATTCATTCGTTTCAATTCAAGTTAAATAAAATGATAGAAACCCTGCAGAAATTACGATTGAAATCGGAAGGTTTCTTTTATTTTATTTGACTTGTAATAAAGGGAATGAATTTTTCATATTTCATATGCCGCCGTTGGTAATGAGGTATCTATATTTTTTTGTTATTTTTTTTGTTTTTATAAAGCAATGTTCTTTATAAATTTATTATATTATATTGATTCTGATAAAAAAAATTTGGTTGCAATTTTTTTTATCCTAAATGAAGCGATTTAATAATACCTGTTAACGAAAAATATAAATAAAATCAGCTGTTCTTTTGTCATATACTTATCATATATATAAGGCTGTTTAATCACGTGTATTTTTAATTAAAAGCCGTGTAATTTAAAAAAAAAAAGTTAATTATAGTGCGTTATAATAGCGTCAAGCTGGCTTGCTGCCAAAACATAATTAATAACGAAAACTATTTCGTTCTGTTTAACGAACATGTTTCATGCAAATTTGGAGGCAACCATCGCAGGAGCTGGAGAGAAATATTTCAGACCAAGTATCTCTACAAAATTACGTGTTATGTGGCCGTTAAAGTGCTTTATTAGACATTCACACCACAAGAGCGCCGAGCGAACCTGATATGTGTATAATCCTGAGAGATTTCGCGGCTAACTTCTAAATTAAGTGTCATTTTATATCAAAACGGATGAATAGAGTTGTATTTTTAATCACCTATTCGTAATTTTATTACCGTTGGAATTCTGGCTGTACATTTTCACTTAATTAACTGAAAGATTTCTTAATTACGCAGAATTCATAATTACAAACCCATTTGCGTTCGAGTCTTTGTCGGTGGCGTACATTGTATCACTATTTTGCTTCGCTGTATTAGATATTATTTTTAATGTTTCTTGTTTTGTAGCTATGGGAAACTTTGTAATGTAAACAAATAATATTTAACAATTTTATATATGTCAAAAATACTAAACACTCTAAGCTTTATTTTTATTTAGATTTTTTTTCAGATTAAACAAAACATTAAAACTTTGTAGAGAGAGATAGAAGGGGGGGGGGCATGCGCCCTGATGAAGATTTAGCTAAGCGAAACCGGTCGTCGTGAAATTTAATAAAATTCGTACAAAGTGATTGTAATTTTTCTAAATTTTCTCGTGCAAGTTTATGAAAGGCCATTTTAATTTATATTCAAAAATGGCAAATTCTTGTACTCTCACTATTTATTTAAATCAATTCAGAAATGGCAAATACCGCGAGAATTAAAGGTCATCGTTACGACAGTAATAGCGTAGATTTAATAGACATTTGTAAAAAAGAAAATAAACTAAACATTTAGAATACTTAGTGATCAATAGTAACAAAAATATTCACACAATTACAACACTTTCTATTACGCCCCCTCTTCTGCGCTTAATGACCGCGCCCACTCTCCCGCCCGACTCTAATCTCCACGCCACTCCTCACGCTGTTAGTCTTAAATTTAGTATTTTAGTCTTAAATTTAGTATTAGTAACGTTAATGAAGATGATGCGTTAGAATCTAAAACGTTTTAATCGTTATTAATAAATAGTAAAAGTAAACAACTTTATAATATTTTAATATAATTTAAAGTGATTTAACCACGGATTGATTGCTTTCTACAAAATTAAAGATCTTATTTCCTTTCATACATTCTCTGTTGTTTCATCGATCTTCAAATTTAGACTTTTTCCTAGAGGGCAGTCTTATCTCTTTTTCTCTCGTTACGTTCATCTAGTGTTGATTTGCATAAATGTTTCTATTAATCTGTCGCTTTGTTTTCTGAGAGGATTTTATAAATAAATAATTTGAAAGTAATCCCCTTTGTTTCCTTTTAACTTTGTACAGGTTCGGTTACACATATTTCTTCTCAATATTATTTCATACTTTATCACTTACAATTATTGTTAAGCATGCATTGATTCTTAACGAGCAAAAAATCAAATGCTCCTGTGTTCTTTATGTGGAGACAATAATACGGTTGAATATTATTTTACTTTACGCAGTAATAAGTAATCTTCTAATCCTTCTCAAAACTAATTTTATTTTGTGTATTAGTATCAAAAGAACTTAAAAAAGAAAAATAAATTTATGCTGGCACAATTTAATCACATTTTATATGTCGATACTCTCAACCAATGTTCCATATTTAAGTCGTATAAATTATACATTTTTACCGCATATTTGTTATTTTTGGTAATAAATTTCGTTTTTCAATTGAATTATACTTTTGCCAGACCCAATAATTAATCATAATTAATGTATGAAAATTTAATAATTGGCACTGCGCCACAACTTCCATATTTTTACTCAAACTGCCAATAATTGAGTAATTGCCAATAAATCATATTAAATGAAAATCGAAAATAATATTTGCATTATTATTATAATGAATAAATCGACGAGTTTTATGAATATGTTGAATTTTCCCAGAGAGTAAAACAATTTTTTATTTAAATTAATTAATACATCTGTCCATTTAGATTATTTAAATTTTCTGAAACCTATCAACTGAGGCAAGAGAACTGTCTAATGGAATCCACAGTTTTGAAGAAGTGCAGCAAAGATCTAACAAAAATGTAACGGAAGTTGATTGAAGTTATTGAAAATATAGCGTCTTTCAGTCTTATATGTTACTAGCTATGTTACTAGCTATGTTACTAGCTATGTTACTAGCTATGTTACTAGCTATGTTACTAGCTATGTTACTAGCTATGTTACTAGCTATGCCCGCAGCTTGTGGAATTCGCGTGGAATTCAGTTTGAGACTTTAAGAGTATCAGTGAAAAATCAATATGATCTAAACTATACGTCCTAACAATATTGTGTAAACGGCAATTTTTATCTTTATAAAATTTTCCTGACGTTAAGCAAATTTATTTTGATAAGAATTTAACATTACCTACTGAAATTACCCCCGATAGATTGATATTAATTTTCAATATATATTTTATTCACATTTTATCAATTTGTGAATTACCCTTAACATATAGATATATTGCAGATTTTTATAGGTATTCATTTATCTCCTACTGTTAAGGCAGCGTTTGTAAGAAACGCATTAGCTCGACCGTTTTTCCATCGACTTTAGTTGTAAAATAGATCACCATGAGAAGTCCTTTATTTTAGCGAGATAATTTATAGCTAATTTCTATCCCGAAATTCCATTTTAAATATTGGTAAAAGAATTTTTGAAATCGGGTGAGTAGTTTCGGAGATTACCTCCTACATCCAAACTCACAAACTTACAAACTTTACACCTTTATATATTAGTATGGAATTGATGTAGATGTACCTGCTGAAAAACTTACCAGTTCATGTAAATCTAATCTTAGCATAGTGAACAGGATTAAAAAAGGACTGCATTTCTATATTAATTATAATTAAAACTTGTCATCAGCATAGTTTTCCACAAAATAAGTTTTATTTTTCAATTTTATTGAGATTAAAAAATAAAATTTACCTTGCTGTGTAGCAGTTGGGATTTTTCAAATAACTTGTTTAAATAAATAAATCTTGAATTTCAGCGTAGCTTACGGCAGGTCTAAGCCGCAGGGAATTTCATAGGTCAAATGGTTAACGATCATAACTTGACCCTGGAAAGTTATGTAGGTCAAGTAAACGAGAATTTATTTTCACATAGGGTGATTCATAATTGAAAGCCTTTTAAATCTTCTTCGAGCGAAGGATAGATAGATTTTACCGGCGGAAGAAACAGGTAATTCGTTAGTCGAAGGTTAATATAGGTACATTTATTTAAGGCACTGGCCGTAAATCCGTGAAAAATCACGAGAAATATTTATAATTAATAAAGATCATTATATCATTATCAACATTGGCTGAGAGTTGATTGCGTGTCACACTCTAATTACCTAAAGTCTTCATTTCAGCAATTTTTAATTTACAAACAGACAAACAATTCAATTTTTGTTTCTCACTTTCTCTTGCTTTATTGATAGCTTTTCTGTCATAAGAATGTGATGTTCGGGAGAGTATTGATTTCAAATCTGTCTTTCATACTTTGTTTTTCACTTTTTTGTTTTATTACTTAATATGATTGATATTTATTTTTATGTAACTATTGGTTTTCATACTTTGTTTCTCACTTCTTTGGTTTATTGCTCCTTTTCCTCTCATACTGTTGGTTAGATTAGCGTTTAAGATTTGAAATCATATTGGTATATGTGTCGTTCTTAATTGAACTCCAGTTGAATATTTCAAGATTACATTGCTTTGTTGATTTATTGTAACTGAGAACTTGTGAATACTATGTATAAATAAATAAATAATTATTAAATTCAGATATTTCTTTTATTTCACAAACAGAATGTCAAACTGGTCATTACTGGCTCTAATAGATGGTCCTGTAATGACTTTAAAGTACAAAGTACCCATAGATATGCATTAATTTTAATTAAACAACTTTGTATTAACTACTTAAAAGTAAGGCCTAAAACGCACTAGCGACTGGCCGTGGTGCGGCGAACTGTGGCGGCGGGCCGCAGTATACGGTTTGCAGCAACGCAACGGCACGCCGTATTCCGGCTAACCGTATCATCTCGGTTCTATTGCGGGCCGCCGCAATCGCCAGTACTTCTAGAAATACTGGACATGATGAACGACGAATAAGTTTCTGTAGTTATTTATTTATATCATCATGGAAAACGTCGTCGTAAAAATAAACATAGATTTTGGATACAACCTCTACTAGAGACACGACATGACAGCAGAGAGTTTACTATTTTTATTTCAAAAATAAATTTGTTGATAAGTTCTTTAGATGCACTAGGATGTCAGTAAAATCGTATGAAGAATTATTATCGAAACAATATTTAAACACACGCGCGCCCTGCGTGCAGTGACTAGCGCCGCATCATTCAACCCTGCGACCCGCCGCAGTCCCAACACAACCGGAGCGGTTGACGGCTAGCCGCAAGTCAGTGCGTCGATGTCACGCTGTTTCATGCAAAAATCCAAGTGCGGCTTGCCGCAACGCCACGGCCAGCCGTCTAACTCTACGTCTAACGGTTTCGATACCACCGTGTCTTCATCAGGGTGGACGCAAACTAACTAGCCACTATCTATTCTAGCGAACAAATCAATTTTTGGACGGGGGCGTGGCTACAGCTATGGTGAGGGTAATTGAGAAGTGAACGCCAAAATGGAGAGTATGAATGAGCTATTCATAAAATTTATTTGGTTGTTTGATTAAAATTAATAATTATGTCCAACCACAAAGTTAACGCTATAAACATAGAAAATATGAATTTTATGAAGATTTTGAATGTCATATAATTACTAATATGATACAATTAATAATAGATAATATTTTAGTGATAAATAAACTGTATATAATATTATAACAAATTTTATTTCGATATCCGAGAGCGCGCAATACTAAAATTATAGTTAATACCTCGTCAGTGACCTTGTGCAATTGCCTCAGACATGGTATATAATTACAACCTCAAAAAATGGCAGTCAGGTCTCCGCCATCGGATCGGACTTCCGCTGCACGCCCACAGACTATATTTTTTATCCAGTGAGAATTAAACATTCACTCTCAATTGCAAATACTCTTTCATTTCACTACAACGCTTCTCAAAAATATATTTTTTCTTAAAATTTTTGCAAAAGTATTCATACTAAATTATTGTAGGTCACATAACTTTTTGGGCTCCTGTGTTACGTGGGCTCCAATGAGTTGCATTAGCTGCATTGGCGTAGCTATGCCACTGCAAATAGCACGTCTCTTGTGTGAATGTTCGAATTAACTAGGATCTCAGAACAATCGATGCGCATACGTGATATGCTGTAACATGTTTATCCCAGATCCAATTCACCAGGGGCGTACTCTCCAATAGGTTACCAATAAATTTGCGCATAACTGTAATAACACAATTGCATTTTTTTAAATATATCAGGTTGATATATTAGATACCTACGGAATAGCCGTTTTATATAGAGAAAGTCAACAATTTTTTTATGAAAAGTATACATTTGATCAGTCGAAGTAATGGCCATTGTTGTCGATGCACTTTTGCAATTTTAATAGAATTTCATTGATACATTTGCTATAGAAATTCTGGGGACGGGAATCGATGAATTATTCAAAAGTGTTTTTCACCGCCTCGTCGGATTTGAAATTATTCCCTTGAAAAAAGTTATCCGAATTCCGAAAAAAATTATAATCAGTACGTGCAAGGTCTGGCGAGTAAGGTGGAGTGTTGCCTGTCGAAGCTCCTGTAATTTTAAAACAGTCCGTTGTGCAGCGTGTAGACGAGCTTTGATGTGGAGAATTAGTGGACTATAACAATTGACAAGTCTCGGATGTTTATCATTATAATAATATTACAAAGATATTATTATAATAATATCGGCACAGGTCCACCATACAATCAAAACCATTTGCATCTTTTGACTCAATTTGCGTCGGGACATTGTTTAGCTGCCTCCCTTGAGTCCAATCATTACAACAAACATTTCCGATTATCAAATTGGATCCACTTTTACAATATTACATCACAAGTTACAATTGATTCAGAACTTCCGCATTTTTGGGCCGACTCAACAAATTAAGGCAAGCCTCGACGCCTGTTTGCTATTGTGCTTCAGTAAGTTTATACGGTACCCACTTTGCGAGTTTCTTTATTTTCTCATTTTGATACAAATGAATCAATATCGTTTGGTCACTTGCATTGAAGGCTGTTGTTAGCATGGTTTGTGATCAACTACGGTAAAAACTGTATTATTAACAGAGTTCTAGATACCTATGACATGGCCTTTGCAGATCTCGATATTTTATATTTTAAGTTTTGAGGAGATCAAACCTTCCCTTACGTATAAACTCGCGCGATGACATCTTTCTTCCCACACACGTGAACACACACACGAACACATTAAAACGCATATACACACAGACACATAAAAACCCACAAATACACACACTCACACAAACTCACTATTTGACATATTGTTTTTTCTTATTTTTTTTATCGATCCTGGTTTAATATTCTTGTATATATGTGTTTTCTTGTAATCGGCCCTAGGCTCTGTACATCAATAATTGTTTTTTCTTCAAGATTTATTAATTATATGGCTGTAAGAAATCCAATAAATGAAAAATAATATAATAATAAATAAATTAAATTAGCTTTTACTTTAACTTTCAATTTGTCATTATGAACTGTACTCTCCGGTTGTCTATGGTGCTCGTTGTTAAGGTCGAAATTTCCAGAATAGAATCAATCAAATCAAAAACGCACCATGCGTTCGTTTGCGGTACTTTTCCATACACGTCGTTGATATTGCATGCCATTTGAGCAGCATTATTGCCACGACGGAACTCGTATTCGAAAATAACGTGAATTTTTATATTCTCCATGAAAATTTTTCTTTGACACAGCAATGTCAAAGAAAAGGCAATAATGCTTAACTAATTACGAAAAAGTAAAGTCATAGATTTAATATGACATCCATTTGAATTTGGAATTCCAATTGCAAAAGTTTATTTTACGCGTCAACTTTAGTTATAAGTAATTTTAAAAAATAAGAAAGGAAGAAAGTTACAAAATATTTTTATTAAAAAAAGAAGTTAAATCGTAGAACTATTATATAAAATGTAAAACTGTATTAAACTTAGTAACTCATGTGTAAAATAGCGGGGCAATACTGAAAATGAGCAGCAATTATTAATTTATAAATTATTATAGATTTTCTTAGGTTAATTTTTGTGATATTATTTTCAAGAATGTTATTTTCTTGTAGTTCTTAGCCTTGACATTATCAACCTATCTATACTTGATCTTCCACTTGGTCTCAATCATATTCCCAATTGTACACATAAGTGTCTGTAACCTACCCAACAATAGGCATGTTGACAGATTTTGAAATCTGTCATCATGCCTATTGTCAAAATTTTTCGATATATTAGATAAATAGTATATTACCTAATTCTCATTGTGTGTTAAATTAGATAACGCTACCAATATGATTGAAAGTGATTATCCCTCACCACACAAAAGAATCTTAATTCTTTTTGGTGAGGTATAACATAATATAATTATAATTTGATTTTTAATATTTGTTATTAATTATCCGAGAAATAAGAGACAATACCGAAATTTTTTAACAAATTTTTAATGAGTGTCCAATTATTATTTAAGGCTTTATATACCTGCAAAATTTCTTCTCAATATATTTTTTATAATATACTAATAATTATTACATTTTTTCTACACAAGATAAAATAATATGTTGTAATAAATAATTGAGCTATAAAGCTAATGAAAATGGCATATTTTTATAATATCGGTAAGTTTTAACATTTTTCTGAATCATTTTCTGAACGCAGCCTGCCCATCCCTTCATTACCGTTTTCAAAATTCGCACACAAATAAGAACAGAAGGGTGGCTTTCCTAAGTCCTTAATAATCACTTAGTTTGTAATCAATATGGCGACTCTCCAAGTGGCCCTAAGTGTTCTGACGAGGATAGCGCCGAGTAATCCCCGAGCTGATTGGAATGCACAGAACAGCGACATTCCCGAAAGTTATATGCGGGATCAAACAACAGGATAATAGACGACATCCTGGAGAGATCCCAACTTCGAACGTCGCAGGATAACACAATTACGTCTCCATGACAGGAATGATATATGGGAACTGTTTAATTTTGATTAAATTCTACGACCACAACAGATGTTGACTTGATTCGAATGAACAAATACAAAGTAATTAAACGTATGCAAAATACATTATTACAGTCTAATGCAGAATTGGGTGTATATCGGTGCTATGGGCGAGTACTCCATAAATTATGCAGTACTTTATATACCTAGGATTTTATAAATTTAAATGTTTCACAGAGATGGAATTATTGATATGGGAAAGTTTAGATGGAAATCTTTCAGTCTTTTTTGAAACTAGTTTATAATGTCATTATATCTGTAATTTTTCTTTTTGTTTCCAAACAGATAACATTTTAATCATTATATATTTGTTATCGGTTAATCTGAATCCAAATCAGAAAATGGGAAGCTAAATTCAGATTTTTTTTACTGACTTGAGCGAAACGTTCACAGAAATACGAATTATAATAATCCATTAAACTAAAATAGACAATGAATATTCAGAATAATACCGGATGTCGAGAGGAAACATTAATAAATCATTATATTATTTGAAATCATAGGAAATATTACACCAGATCTGTGATTCTGTAATACGATATTTATTAGTTGGAAATTAATACGAAACACGACGATTTAATATATAACTGTAATTTGCGTCCCCATTTTCGTTATTATTTGATTCATTGAAAATAATATTCGTTTCAATCGTTCTAAATATTTTTAATTAGTAAAAAAGTAACCCATAAAAACCAAGTTTTTATTTTACTCCCTTTCTCATTTACTAGTGGAAACTGGTTTGGCGCTTAACCTAAGCGTTGGGCTTCGGTCGGGCGACGCTACGAAAGGGAGTAATAAAAAATTTCCAAAAATCCAAAATTATACTATAATCAGGTTTCGCGTCTTCCAGACGCGTTGTAATATTTTCATACAACTTAATAATTTGTATGAAAAAACCATTCAAAATTTGGAAAAAAAAATTTAATAATTTTTTTAACGAAAATTTAATAGATCTTCTTGATCGTCGCCACGAGTCTGCTTGCAAAGTTTCAGCTCGATCGGATCACGGAAAAAGGGTTAAAAATCGATCCAAAGTTCTTTCGTCAGACAAGCAGACAAGACGACAAGTAGACAAGCAGACGCTACGAGTTAAAAAAATTATATCAACGTTGAAAACATAATTTATTATTAAAAATGATGCCCTGATACAGCAACCTAACAAAACTAATTTATGCAAAAAATACCCAGTGAGATGTATGCAATAATGTACCGTTCCGGCGTTGACACTTCATACGAGCTCCATTTTCCATAGAAAAAATTTGAATGACTACCTGGAAAATGTCTACAGCGATTACGTTGTGGACTATTGAATATCATATCGTGAGCTCACTGGACAAATTGACGAAGTCAATTTTTTGCAATTTTGTTTTTCCAGTCAGATTCGTTGTACTAGAAAATATAGAAAGATATATAGAAGACGCAAATTTCTCAAATACATTAACTACAAGGTAAACATACCAGTACAAAACATAGAATACAATAACCTATTGAAGAGACTGAAATTACTCACCTTATATGATAGAAGAAAAATTTGTGATATAGTTCTTCTTCACAAAATTGTAAATAATATGTTGGACAGCCCTATCCTTATAGCGTGTATCTATTATAATATCCCGTTTTTACATAGAACTCTTTACATAGAACTCGACAAATTGTAACATTTCATCGCCAGAATTCCAGTACTAATTATCAGTCAAATGCTGTATTTAGTAGAATATTAAAAACTGGTAATGAATTTGGTTATATGGTTGACGTTTTCAATGACAGTCTAGTGAAAATAAAGTTTATACTTAAAGAGACAATATTATTTCATTACTAACTGCTGTCAACATATAATGTATAGTATATATTTTTTATACACACTGCTGTTCCGTATTTTATATTTTTAATTTTTACACTCACATTTTAATGCTTATATTATGTTTTAAATTCATATTTTTAATTTTTTTTTAAACTCATATTTTCATACGTATATTATGTTTAAAAAAATTATTTTTTATTTTTATACTCGTATTTTAATGCTTATACCTCATACTATCACTGCTTATACCTTTTATTGCTTTTTATACATGTATTTATATTCATATATTTTATATTTTACTGCTTATTTCCGATATTGTTTAATGTATTGGTATACTTTTTGATTTTATGTATTATTTTTTTATGTAAAAGCGTGTAATGGACGTAAAAAAGTAAATAAATAAATAAATATTTTATTTTAAGAAATCAACATACATATATAATTACTTCCCAAAGTGTTCCGCAAAATAAGTCAGCTATGCATATCTGCTTCATGAAAAATTGGGGTTTGGGTCAGCTTCCCGACAGCTGATTTCCCAGTTCGAGCCTCAGTCTAGGAAACCAGCATGTTAGTCTAATTTTCATAGCGAAGGCGTTCTGAAATAAAATTTATAATATCCATTAATCTTAGTGAGTTGCCGCATTTAAATATGCTGAAATTTCACACATGATTTTTTGTTTTTATTCATGTCTGGCGAAAATCCTTTGTGTTTTAATATGAAACACTCTCGTGAGCTTCGAGCATATTGTGTTCCATATTTTACGAAAAATATAAATTTTGTGCTCAGAAAAACCAACTACCACGTGATTTATGGAGCGTTACTATTTTTCAAAAGAAAATCCTTTATTTTAGGGACACAGACTTTTAAAAATTCAGACCGCTGTTTATGGTTCTTGATTCTCACGTGAAAAAATCCCGATAAGGGGGTGTTTTTTAAAAGTGCTTAAAAGGGGAATGCTTTTATAAAATATTACAACAATATAAAATACTCTCTAATATAAAATAAAATATGAAATTTTAAAATATTTATTTTAGAAGCAAAATCGTAAAATCAGAGTATGCTGTAATCAAGATCATCTGATTGTAACATAGTGAATGATTTATTTTGTTTTAATATTTATAAATGTTGTAACGTTTTCACGGTCGGTCAGTAACTTCCAAGTTTTCCGCTTGAGCATCAGCTACAATATCCCTGATGACGGACCGTGCTATGGTATCCAAAACGTCGATAAGATGTTTTATATGCATGGCAAAATAGCCCAGAAAACTCTACAAATAAAATTAGTAAAAAAAAAATATCGATACAAAGAAAATGTTTTTTAATGTTGTAATAATTATTTAAATTTGTTAGTTAAGTTATCTATTAATTGAGAGGAATAAAAATGAAAATAAATCTTAAAAGGATCTATTTGCAAAGAAGATTTGGTCATTTACAAAATTTAATTTGGTGTTAACTTCTTCTTCTTTCTGTGCAGGTCCTCCCGACGTTGGCGATCACTTAACACTTTTTCTAATTCCTACTAGTTATTCAATTCCCATATATTTATTTTTATTTTACTTAATGTCTTTACTTCCAATTTTAATATCTATTTTTTTTATTTACGCTTCAACAGGCCAAGAGGCCCAATTACAGAAGCGAAACACATCACAAAACACCCAGACTTGAGTAAAATGAGAAATAAGTAAACCACATAGATCAATTGTGACCTGCCCGGGAATCGAACCCGGAACCCTCGGTATGAGAAGCCAGTATGTAGGAACTTTTGGCCCCGAAACGTGTCGATTATGCAATAAAAAGTGATTAATATATAGTGATAAATAATATAAAAAGTACTTTCTTTTTATTAATAACTAGCTGTGCCCGCGCGGCTTTCCACGCGTAGATTTTTAGTAACTTTTAGTCGTATTTCATTAATGTATGTATTAAAATATAGATGTATATCGTTGAAAACTTTTTGAAATCTACAACTTCTTTATATAAAATATTTAAATATCTCTTACCGTTAAGGCAGCGTTCGTATAAAAATGCTTCGCTCGACCACTTATTCGTCGATTTTAGTTGTAAAATAGGTCACCACGAAAAGCTCTTTTATTTCAACGGGATAATAAATAACTTATGTCTTTCCGAAAGTCCATTCTAAATATTGGTGAAAGAATTTTTGAAATCGGATGAATAGTTTCAGAGATTATCTCCTACTTCGAAACTTACAAACCTGGTAACTACAGGTAAAATATATTACCACAAAATTATTTTGCTATTATTAAGTTTTATTGTAATATCTTATTAATTTGTACATTTGTAAGTGAACACATTAATATGAAATAGTATTTTATTTAAAAAATATGAATTACAAAAATAAAAAATACTTATTTCAGCTGAAAGCGTCCAACCCACAAAACATAAAAAATGAGTTATATACCGGTTTGGACACCTGAATGACAATATATATAATAATATACATATTATATATATATATATATATGCTAAAACCATCCAAGCTCTAAGTGCTATATAGAGTTTATTAAAAAAACAATATTTTTCTAACCCACATTATGTTCACCATTATCCGCATTTCGTTTAATCATTCTTAAATATTAAGTAAATAAGCACCCAAGATAATTAAATACTCTTTTATCCAAGAGAGACGAGACTTTTTTATACAAGAGAAAATTTAAAACAAAAATGATAACTGATTAAACAGACCGACATGTTTATACTGAATGTTGCATTAGAATTTTATAAAATAAATCCCAGCCACATAGTATGAAAAATAATCTCACTCCTATTTTATAGAATTCATTCAAAACAAAACAAAATCGCTTTGTAGAATGAATTCAACCAGTAAATCGCGTCATATCTTCGTAAATACAAGTTTTTTTTATAATTACATTAAAGAACAATAAAAAATATATCTACAATGAGAGCTTTGTAAAAATATGCAATCGATAATTAAATATTTACATACCTATGACATTTGTAAATTCAAAATTTTTGGAATTACAAAAATGCCATGTTTTTTGGACTCTTTCAGCAGAAGTACTCCAATTATAACTACATATTAATTTAACAAAAAAAAATCTAAGTTCTAACCAAACACATTTAGGACACCATGTAACAATATTTTGTTACGCTGAAAAGGGAGTTAAAATATAGCTGGGTGTAACAACTGCTGCGAGTTTCTACAGAATTTATTATCACTTAAAAATAATGTGGTGCATAAGATTTTCTATGTTGGTACTTTGTACCGCTTAACCCTTTCAAGATTTTCCTTAAGGATTTTTATTTTGAATTTATAATATTTGAAAAATCGTTGGCGTGATGTAGCACATTTAAAAAATTGTGGAAACATTTTTATAACTTAGAAAGTAATTTTTTTTATGTATACACTAGAGAAAGAATTAGATATTCCGTCTCACCGTGGACTGTGTTAGACTCTAACCCTACCCTAGCAGCTAGGGTATTATTTATCAAATGTTTAATCATTTTATAACTAATTTTAAAAATATATAATTACAAAAGAGATTGCTCCATTTACTACGCAAGTTATTTCGTGAAGTGAATATCTATGTATATAGTGGCGATCTTCTGTTTGATACTATTATTAAATAGGTACATCGACACGGACGCTCAATTCATTTATAAGTTTAATTTGGTTTTAAAAATTTTCCGTCTTATAATTTTTTTAAATGTCGTTATTAATGAAAAGAAAATAAACCAATAATTAATTTTCAAAGAAAGAAAATCTTTTATGACTTGATATTATAATTAAAAAGTCAATATTCTTAGAATATTTTTATATGTAGGTACGATGTCTTTCCTAGAGGGACGATGAACTAATTAAGAAAAAATATAGAAGTCTCACAGAGACAAAACTATATTTTTAAAGGATGGCCCAGATAACTCTACTCTATAGGCCATCATATAAAAGACTTCAATAATTGTTTCCCATATAAATTCTTTAATTTACTAAAAAAATATTGTTTATATTAATAATAATGCGTGGGATCAACAAATGTAAGTTGAGTGCGCGGCTTGGATAGACGCGTTCTTATTGGCCGAAACGTCGCTAAATGTTGATATTAACATTTAGCGACGTAACAAAAATCAAACTATATTTGTGATTAATAATAATTTATTATTAGAGACCGGGAAATACGATTGTAAAAAATATTAATGTAAAATGGTGTCCAGATAAAATCGAACCTTATTTTTTTCGTCCAAGAAAATGAAGCACGGGAGATGGAGTTGTGTAAGGAACAATCACGCGAATCTGTGAATTTTTCCTTCCTGCCTTTCAGTCGCTAGCAATTAGCTTCTGAGTGAAGGAATGTAATTAGTATCCGCTGTATTCTCAATAAGTTTGATATTTTACAAATACCGATGAAAATATATGAAATACATTCATAAATATTAATTATATTCATTCATATTATTATTCATAAATATTAATTATATTCTCTGAATATAATTCATATTTATGTATAATGGGGTAATGTATTCATTCATATATTTTTTTTATCAAAATCTGTAAAAAAAACGACTCCGCCAAAAATAGATTTTTTCTAGGGGATTTAATTATGCAAGAAAAAATTCTTTAAATTCGCAATATTTTCTCATGCTGGAGATCATTGCGTGTCACGTTACAGATTTATTTGGTTTTGAATATGCACCTATACTTGTGCAGTGATTTAAATGTCTCATTATATTTTTATCTGCAAGTGAAAACACTAAAACAATTTAAACATTAATGTATTACCGAAAAGTCACCGGAGGTGGTAAAATTGGAGCACCTTTTTTAAATTTATAGTCAATAAATGTTTACAGAATATTAAATCACACACTTATTATTATTTTTCTTAATTTGAAATAATTAATCTTGTTTATATTGCTTGGGTCACTTTCTAGCGAATTTCATTTAATATTCGCATGTTCAAACTTCTTGCCCGCTGGCAGTAATTTCTTTATTGATTATTGCTGAATTAATGACTCCGCGTCGCGTGACGCCCTTGTATTTATAGATCCTCCAAAAACTCTCGAGGAACGTTACGGAGATTGCGAGAGACTTGTAGAGCATTCTAGATGAATCTAAAGTATTCCACAGTACGTCCCAGATTGTTTTGGAATGTTCGAGAGAATTCGATCGCTGTCGATTGTTGTCCGCGAGAGGCTCTGACAGTGTGTTGCAGTATCATAAAATTAGGTCATTTTATATCTGGTTTCTAAATTCTTAAGCATTGAATGTGTATTCTGTGGAAACTGCAGCTACCAACTACGTCTTTAATTCCCCACTGCAAAGGCTTTCTAGACCAGTAAACAGATACGAGCAACTTAACGTCTTTGCCAACAACTTTATAATATTCAAACATATTTTAAAAGGTGTATTGAAAGACTACTAGTGTTCGTCAAATTGGACTTAAATAATTGGTTTTTGTTTGTTTTGATTGTTGGTTAAGTGAGATAATTAACTGTTATGTATCATTTTTATTACATTTTGACTTTCTAAGCTTGTTCTATTGCTTTTTACTCTATATTAATATTTTTTATTTCTTGAATTTTTATTATATTATGTTTTTCTTATGCTTCTGCTTTGTTATATACTCGCTTTTTATTTTTCACTTTATATTATATTTATCTCCTTATATTTGTATTTTATGTATTTTTTCCATTTTATGTCATTATTTTTTTTCTTTAAATTATCCATTATATAAATGTACACTTTACCTATTTATTTGTAAAAGCACTGTAGGGCGTTAATAAATAAATAAATAAAATATATTCTTAAATATTTCTAAATTATTTTTTAATCTCACACTAACCTATTTTCTAAAAAAATTAATAAATGCCTCACCACAAATATATCACCCTCATCTTATTTAATAGTTGTGAGGAATAGTTGTGTTGCGGTTGAACCAAGATCATAATATATTTATTATATAAAAAGATACGGTGCGTCCATACTAACGAAAATACAGCATTATTGAAGCCGATTGACGTTAAAAATAAATAATTTAGTTGTAGTTAATACAAAATTAGTAAGTTTTTTTAAATAAATTATAATTTTCAACCCCAAAGTTAACGCTGAAAACATCAAAAATATATTTTTAAATATCTTCCATTCGTATACCCTTATCCCTTTCGCCAACTTGTAAATAAGCTACGAACACGAATAGTTTTTGAATGATCTTTGTTGAAGGGGTAGCAATTTGCAATTCACGCTTCACGAGGTGTAAGATTAAACTTTATTACACAACATTTTGTGTAGGAATTTGACGCTAACGATAATTATATAATCAAAGCTTTGGGATTGTCGAAATGCGAGAGAGTTTAGCCGTTGGTCGGCTGACCTACACTTTGTGCGAGCCAGGATTATCTACAATTATCTGGCTTTATGGTCCACTGGGTTCTCAGAGTTGAAATCCCGGCTTGCGACTATTTACTCGGACCTCTGTTGTAATTTCAGTAAGCCTTCATGTCCATCATCCTCAGCTTCATCCCCTTGTCTTAGTAGGGTCGGGGGCCCAAGGACTAGACAGAGTGCTTCCATATCCCCCTATCTTGCGCTGCACCCGCATGAGTCAAACAGTCCAGACTCATTATGTTTTCATGCACATTTTTTTTGCTCCTCCCAACTAGCACGGTTTTGTTAAAATATTCAAATATATACATACTCTATAATATAAATAAAAATAAATCGTTTGTCGGGCAGTTGGCATTTCTAACAAGCGGCTGTCGGGAATTTGGCTAGTCGGGCAGTTGGCATTTCGAACAAGCGGCTGTCGGGAATTTGGCTAGTCGGGCAGTTGGCATTTCGAACAAGCGGCTGTCGGGAATTTGGCTAGTCGGCAGTTGGCATTTCGAACAAGCGGCTGTCGGGAATTTGGCTAGTCGGGCAGTTGGCATTTCGAACAAGCGGCTGTCGGGAATTTGGCTAGTCGGGCAGTTGGCATTTCGAACAAGCGGCTGTCGGGCAGTTGGCTTGTCGGGCAATCGGGTGTCGGGCAATCGGCTTTAGCTTCCATGTATTTATGTTGAAAACGACCATTTTACTAAAATATTATTTAAAATATTTCTAAGAACACAATTACTGGATTTTGTTAGCAGATGGATAATCATTAATTAAGATGAATTAAAAGGTAAAGAGAGAAAGCGATCGCGAAAGACGTGGTATTATAACCAGATTCTAGAAGATGGTCCTGTTAGAACATTCATCTTGCTTCGAGAACTTGCTGTTAGAACTTCGAGCTTGCATGCGAAAATGTATGAATGTGGATGAGACGAGAGTTGTGTATCAGGATAAATGTGGCGCTCTATCCTCTCTGCCTACTCCCATGAGGAAACAGTTAGTAAGTAAGTTTTATATACATTTTTTAGCTTCACGGAGATAAAGAATTTATATGGGAAACATGTATGGAAATCTTTAAAGGGTGAACACAGGGCTTATGATCTGCATAAGCTGGCTTAAATAATCACTATGCAACGTTCTATATCAACGTTATAACATACACTTGTTATCATTTTTGTATTGTATGAATGTTTTTTTATTTGTTGTCTTTCAAATGTTTGAAGGAACTATGCCAGAGCCATCTATGGTCGAAAATTAGCGCTTCTCATGATAAAGCATAAATAGATTTTGCCGCTGGTAATGATACCTCTGTAGTTTTAAAGTGGACTATCAAGCAATATTATTTTTAATGCTTAGGTATATGTGATATTCTTCCAAAATATTTAACATATACACTAGAATACGCCTTCAATTTATTATTTTCATTTTTTTAACTATTTGTATACACCAGTTTATACGTTTAACAATATTTTTGTTCATTAATCAATGTTCTCAAGGTAGAATTGGTGGACGTTGCATTATATAAAATGATCACTCAAGTCATCTCGCCACAGCCAGCATAGAGGCCATAAGCCCTGTGTCCATTCTAAAAAGACTTCCATATATGTTTCCTATATAAATAGCTTCGTCTTTATGAGACTTCTATAATTTACCTGAAAATATTATTTAGAAATCGTGTAACACATCTATAACCTTTCATTTTTTATAAATTAATTGTAAAAAAAAAGCAAAAATTCAGCACATAAGGAAGAAATTAAAATGCGTTCTTTCTGTTTTTCCCGCTTGAGGAAAAAAATATATAATTAATTAGTTGGTCATCAATTAGGGGTTTAAGTATGCCTCTACTTAGCGATCAATCAGGGGATTACACCTCAAAAAAGATTAAGGGATACAGACGTAACAATTTACATACCACGGCCAAGTAACACGCAATCGGATAATTATTCATCTAAAAACAACCCTTCTATTTTCACGCTATTTCCTTTAATATAAGTGGTGCAAAATATTTGTACCTGTATATGTATTGTATCTATAAATTATGGGAGTGTGCACTCGTGAAAAAATATGTGCATATTTTTGAAGCTGTCTTCTTCCGGCGCTTTGAGGGTAAGATTATTATTACAAGATTTTTTATTTATGAAGTTGCGCACGCGTAGCCTGCGCATTGTAGCGGAAATGCGTGTAGCGGGAATGCGAGAACACGAAATGCGCGCGAATCCATTTAACTGTCAAGAATTTATTCATTTGAAATTTGTGTTCCAGTAATATAAATCCAATATAGTCGACCATCTTGAATAGAGCACGTATCATAAAGATGCTCGATTCGAAAGTTGATAAATGATTGGTTATTCAATTTAAAATTAGAACTGCTTATTGAATTAAGATTTTAAATGTGTAATCAAAATAACAAAAGGGGGGCTCTAGTACAGATTATATTTATATAATATATTTCAATGATATTGCTGAAATATAAATATATTTCAGCAATATATGAAATATATTTATATTTCATGATATTGCTGAAATATAAATATATTTTTAGAAAGCTTTTCTTTTTCACCATGCCCAAAACGATTAAAAGTAACGTTCTAGAGATTTTTTATTATAAAAACGACGTAAGTGTCTGACATTCGTTTTAAAAACAAAAAACACATTCATTCATTCGACATCCAATGCTGCTGTCAAAGTTGTATAGTTTCTAAACTTTTGAATACGGAACCGTTTTAGGCCGAATATCGATAAAAGATGTGAAATTTGGTAGGTAGTTGGAATTTTTCGAAAGTTCTTTTAGAACACGTTTTTTAAAACACGAACACGTAAAAAACTTTCTAAAAAAATGTAGAAAACGTTTTTTTAGAAAGTTTTTGTTTTCCCCAATTTTTTAATATTCGATTACATTTTTGTAGGTGTGAGTTTTAATTATTTTCATACAACGGAATAGAATAATTATTTTAGTTTTTAAGTATAATTTTTACCACGCGTACATGAATACACACACGATTGTTTTTTCGTTAAACACCCAACTCACGTTTTTGAAGTTATCTTCATTTAGCGCATTGAGGGTAAAAAATTTATTGCAACGAAAGTTAGCAACGCCGTATTTATTTCTACGGCTAGTACTAAGTAATAACGTATTGTCGACCATCTTTAATCGTGTACCAATCATAAAGATGCCCTATTAAAAAAAACGAATGATTGGTTATTAAATTGAAAATTAGAACTGTTTGTTGATTTGTTGCATCGTATGTCTGCGATGCTGCGGCTATAAATGTATTTGAATCGTCGTGAGACATCAATTCAAAAAGGTTTTGTATTGTGATGATCGCCTCGCCGCGCCGCTTACACAGCGTCAGCGATGTAGCGAGGATTAAAATAATTCCAAATGTGGTGACCAAAGTGTAGGGCCGATAGGGGAGTTATTACTTATAAAACGGCCCTGGGTATGCGGTGGGCCCCTCTTCGCTGTTCCACTTCGAAAACAATTATTAATAATTCAGATTAAAGTTATTATCAATATATTTATCATCCCTCTAAACATCGTATTATTATATTAATATACATTTTAACCAATATGTAATATATCAATTATCATAATCACGCCAAAGAAGTATATGGTAAGTAAGTGTTGAGATTATATATCTTTCTCGTCGGTATTGCATATTAGTTCTTAATATTTTTTAACGTGAGATTTTTTACTTTTTCTTAATTTTTAACTAAAAATTTTTTAATGTGTATTATTTCCCTTGATATATTTATTTACAAATCATATTTCTTGATTAATTTTTCATCGCTTCAAAAGGTAAATTTAAGTAAATCAATAGATTTATTATGACCTCACTGGGAACTGAGTCTGGCACCTTCGGTGTGAGAAGCTAATGTCATGCCCGCGGGGCTAAGAGTACTACTGCTTTTCCGTCATAGCTATTAAACTCAATTTGTAAACACTTTTCTATAGTTATATTAAAATAAATATATGTGTACTCCAGCATAACTCGTAATTGCAAGCGGAGGAATTAAAAGCGAACTGAAACCTGTGAAATTTCAGCATGCCTAGGATTGCAAATTAAGGTTTTAAAAAACTCTTAAAAAGGTAAATTTAAGCTGTGCATCATTAGTTTCCAAAAGAAAATTTAAAAAATATTAAATATACAAAGAAATACTTCCGTACAATAAATATAAAATCCTGCTGCGCGTACTTCCACGTGCAAACGCTCATTACTTTAAAGGAAATATAAATTCTTCCGACTAGAGCTAAAATGTTTACTTTATTTTTGCGAAAAAAAAATTGACAGTGTTGAGGAAATTTTATAAATACCGTTGAATATGATTTTTTAAATTTTATTTTAATGTGAATTCATGTTTTTTTTTAAATTTATAAGTTTTTGAAAGACATATGTTTTCAATTTTCTCATAAATAAACATATTTAACAATATTTTTGAGTATGTGTGTATTTTTCAAGAATACAATAAGTGTATTTTTGTCCCCAGAGGCATCGTCATTAATCAAAATGTAATATAGATGTCCCACAAAGACATAGGCATGACAAATTTCAATCATAGATGGATATTACGTAAGTTTAAGACAATCCTATAAAAACCTATAGAATCTGACTACAACAACGCTAGCTAATGTTTTCCACTCCTATTGTGCACTCCGCGAAAACACCTAATTCTTTCAGGCAATCCCAACTATTATAGTACTCAATTTTAATTCCATTTCTTGTATGCCACCTAGTGAATAAGTAAAAGTAAATAAGTGTTTTCTTTTCTAGCAGTCAGTTACTTTGAAAGATAATAATTTTTCTGTGTAAAGCGCCCTTGAGGTGAGTATTCGCGAAAACGGCGCTATATAAGTTACTCAATTATTATTATTATTATTATTTCCAAATTTTGATACGTATAATAAATTAAGTAAAATAATCACATAAGCCAGCCATATAACACGTCGTAAGTCATGTAAGCGCCGAATAATATTCCGTACCTACTTTCTGATAAAAATTGATTAATTACATATTTAAGTTTAAATTACATCTAGCATTCACGAATTAAAATTCATAGCCAGGCTTCGTTTAGTATGCAATTTAAGTTCTTTCAAAGAATCTACACCCCACCAATAATTATAAATCAGTATATTACAAAAATATACAATAATAATAGAATTTTCCAAAATTAGCCGGATTCAGTCGACTTATATCTTATGAAATTTAAATATATTATAACCATGTGAGGCTCTATAGTTGGAAATAATCTTATATGAAAGTATAAAAATTTATAAGATGTATGTACTTCATAAAAAATTACAATATAAGTGTTATTTTCGTATGTACTTACATGGGAATATTTTCATTCTTCTAAAAAATTAATTATTTAATTACCCAATGCCTGCGTGTCAAAATGGCGCAACCCTATTTATACCCATTCACTCTCTCATACTATCTATACCTACATGCACTATGTGCAGGTGACATAGTCCGACTATAAAAAAGCCAGAAAAAGATGCTATGGAAGAGAATTTGCTGGCTTAGTGAGGAAATCCTGCAGGAACCAGAATACGCTTTGCTAAGACATTGCAAAGTTTTTCTGACATCCAAAATATTAACTAAGAAAGTTTAGAATAACGTTTTCCATCTTGAAGTTCATAAATTAGAAAGCCGTAAAACTCGAAAACATTTGAAGTATCTATAAAAATATTGTTGATGGATTTGGCGATAAAGTTACGTTGTAGAGTTCATTTATGATGATCATTCAGTTGGGTTAAAATGTTGATGTTGTTTTGACATTTCTATCGATGCGTTATTAGCCACGGGATTACGGCCAGTGAGGCTAGTCGTGAAATTTCGGAGCGGCAGACTTTAATTCAAAATAATTGAGCGAAGTACCTACATTAGTGGCGAAATAAATAAGTGCGACTTCCATGTGCGAGAATGAAATGAAATGTTCTAGCGAGTGTTAAAAAAAGTGTTACTGATAAATAATAAAGAGTTCAAAGTGAAGTTAGTGACTTCGTCAATTTGATAGTTAATTAATCAATTCCAGTGTTTTTGTCTTAAAAATTATTAAAGCCATGGCCCGTAACAATATTTTTCAAGTTTCGAAAATATCAGACAGGTTAGTTATTAATGTGATTAATAAATAAATATATATTATAGATGTCTCAGATAGACGTTTGCTATTTATATGGTAAAGTAGGTATGGAAGTTTTTTTGGGTATATGTAGGCCTTATGACGCCGATGTATCGTACAAGCGCTTCGCCATAAAAAAGCGATTTCTAACTGATACAAGAATCACAGGATCAATTTCAGATCGCTTATAAGATCATAAAAAAAAACAAAAAAATGAAGGTCTAAAAACGCCGAATAAAAGAAAAATGATGTTTATAATTTTAAGATACATACAATTTTGTAGTGTCTACTCTTATTTAAAATCTAATGATTGTTTGAGATTAGATTAAAATACCCTGTGTACATTTAAATGGCCTTACTTTAAATTGCTGAAAATTAATTACGCGAAACTTAATTACTCCGACTTCAGTTGCTCGGAAAATTCTAAAAAAAATACACCAAGAGAAACAAATGTACGAAAAGATTATAAAAAGATGGGTTGTTTAGCTAAGCTTTGATTGCAGATAAAGTCAAGGGATTCTATTATCTTAATTATTGCTCAGTAGCTGATGTACCCAGCGTTGCACGGGTTAATTTTCACACCATATCTTGTAGATTCTATTTTTTATCTCTCAGCGGCACCAGGAGGATGCAATATGAAAACGCAATCACTTATCCGCCTTGGCGTCGTAGCCAGTGACGCGCGCGCTACTTCGCGTTTGGGTAACGTGGTACAGAATACACCTGTGTAACTTTATTGAACAAATTTCATTTAGCAAGTAGCACATTCCTTTGTACATATAATACACGTATGCCTGACATACCTACATGCAAACATTTGCACGACACTCATATTCATTACTCATTATGTATAGGTATTCATATATCGAACACCGAAGGGAGCCCAAATGCTAGAGGAATATTGGTGCCCTTCAACATGTTAAATTCTAAAATCTATCAAACAATTATCTCCCGAGCCTGAAAATCTTGAAAAATATAAAAAATTAAATTCCCTACAAACCCCTCATATCACCTTACCCCTATCATTACCATAAAAATATGTTATGCTCTGTGAAACGATCCTCAAATATGCCTTTTGGAGAGTTTTGTAGTCCACCGTCAGTACGGATGTGTTGACACACGTCAACATGTCGTCGTGTGTGCTTTAGCGATATCTATGCGAGAAAGAGACAAATTTGTATAACCTCTTCATGCTAGACACTTATGCAACAACATCAGTGACTCCTTGTATCGGTTTTATACACCACGCGACCATGATGTAAGTCAAGTAATATTATGGTAATAGTTCAAAAACCTGTTGAGTACTTACACGCGTCGTCAACCAACCACAGCCTGGATAGCTATTTACACACTTATGCACTTTGTGTATTATATACAAAAGTATCAGTGTATTAAAAAGTGAAACGTTATGAAACGCGTACTCTTCCTTCTATACTGTACTGCCTACGTACATTGAAGTGTAAATTGGTGTTAAAAATTTCCGTCCCGTGAATTTTCTCGCTTAAAATGAGTTTTTAAAAAATGGCCAATTTCATACCGGCGCGTGATCTTTAAAATAGTTTTTTTTTTATCTTTACTGATTTTAACCTATTGAAAAGTATTTTGGTTTCCCTATCCACAAACGTTTTGCAGTACGGAGCCGCTAGCCGGAAGGAGGTCCAACTCTGAACTTTCGTTCAAAGTAAATTTTCATTAATAATTTAAAACCACAGTTCATGGTTTTGGTTGAAATAACGGGTGATTTATTTGAAGTAGCAAAAAAGATGCAGTTCTTTTTAAGGAAGCAGAAATATTTTATTTTCCGATTAATTGTGGAAAGAAGTACCTGTCAAATGGCCATTTCAAAATCTTTTTTTTTCTTATTGTTCTTAAGTGATGAAGCATTAGCATAGAACTTATATTTTACATAATAGATATGGTGATCGAGAACACTGTCAAGTTCTAGCCGTAATATAGAACAAGTCCAGCCAATCAGAAACCAGAACGGGACAGCGCTTATCATCCATATCACATGAACAATGTACAACCATTCCATCAATGATCGTCGGATCGTTCGCAAGCGATATTTTTATTTTATTTCTTAAGTTACTTAATATTACACTTTGCATATCAACTTACATTTTTTCTTACGTTTACGACTTACGTTTTACAATCATTATTTTTCATACATTCTATGGTATTTTACTATATTCCAACAATATTAAGAAGAACATAATTATATTAGTATCCTTTATTATATATTAAATACAAAATTACTGTAAGAATTGAAAAAATATTATACACTTACATTGATTGAAAGAGTAACATATTTTTTTCAATTTATTCGACTCACTCTTCATCTTCTTCATATTTTCCGGCATCTCATTATACGTTTTAAATCCTCTGTACATTTAAAAATATGTGTTTATGTTTTTTCTTATATGGTAATAATATTCTATTCCTATTTATCAGGGGCGTGCAGTGGGAACATCGCAGCATGACTTGTTCGTAAACAAATTTTTTGGAAAAAAAATCGGAATACAACATATTATATTTCTTAAAATTTCTACCACAATTGTTATCGTAGTATTCATATTTTGATATATCATAAAAATCCGTAGCATAAATATATGATTTCTATTTTTTTCCAAAATATGTGTTTACAAAAAGTCGTACTTCAATGTTACACACATACTAAGTTTTTAAAACAATTTTTAAAAATATATATTTGGACTTTTTTTTTAATTTGTATATAAGTATATGTACATATGAAAACATTATTAACAAGTATTTTCTTAATTTCAATCCAATGGAGTGCTATTCCTATTTCTTCAATTCTGCTGTTTTAACTTTTTTAAGATAATTCTTACTGCTCTGTTTTGAATTACTTATAGTTTCTTGTGGTCTCCTTTATTGTTCCATTGCATATTATATATTTCAGTAAACCATTTCACTGGACAAACATTCAAAACTAGGCCTAGTTTACTGGGATACACGCGATAGAATACAGGAAGATTCACACTACCGCATTAAAATATCTTCGTTATTTTCTTAGTATTTAGAATTTATTAGAATTTCCTAGAATTTATATATGATGCTCAATCGTTTATCGACGCATTTTCATAAATATAACGTTCTTCTTCTTATTCTAGCGACTAACTAGGAGTATAATTATAAAAATATTACGGTTGGGTTTGGATCACCCCTTGTAGTCAACTTTACACTCGTGCACGATGGTCAGTGGTGTAACAACTCTTTGAACTCGAGGTTTCATCCGGCAGTCGGCTGTCAGGATATCCTGAAAGTTTTTACAAAGAACATTTTTCAGACACCATTTGTCGGAATATTCTCAGCTTTTATCTCGAATGTTGCTCCGAGGTTCGGTTTACAGCAATTGTGTAGTTGTACATTGAAATACGGTAAATTATTCATATGACTTAATTCTGACTAAAAGCAACGCGCGGCAGAAGAAAGATTTTGGCGTACTTTAGACATTTTGCTAGAAGAAATTATGAAAATATCTAAAAAGTTATCGCAGTGACATTTGAATGAAAGCGAAGAAAAGGACGGTGTCACTCAAAATAATGAGCTAAAAAAAATGGTTAAAATACCCATTTTATTATCACTTGTCGTGGTTAGGGAGAAATGAATGAAAACACTGGAAATTAAATAGCTTTATTAATCAATTAATAATGTATTAACTATTCAATCAACAAAGTCACTTTAAACGATTGAAACTTAGCGCTATTTTTTAAATAACACTATTTTGTAGTTTATTACTCGCAAACGAACACTTTATCATTGCTGGGTAACACATATTTAACATTCACTAAAACATTCCATTCTCAATTCTCGCTCGTAGTATTTATCGCATTAGAGTGTACTGTATTCGTTGTACTGAGTGGAGAATAAATCTATTATAATAGATCAGTCTGAAAATAAGTATCATCGATACTACTTATATATGTCGTGATTTCAAAATAAAACAGATATGTCACGCAAATAAGTGATTCACTTTAAAATTGCACCATATGAGTCATTTTAAAGACAAAACGCAAACCATAAACAGTAAACAATATTATGTATTAATAATTTCGAAATGCTAACCATAAATAATAAAAATATTATGCAATAATAACAATCGTAACCTAAACTAAACAAACCAACCCTAATAACCTAGCCTGATCAAACCCAAATAAGCTAATTTTATTGAATAAAATAATTCTAACCAATATTTACCAAGCCCAATAACCTAACCTAATCAAACCTAAATTAGCTTATTTTATCTAATAAAGAAATGTTAACCTAACTACGCTACCTAAACCAAACATAATAACCTAACCATTCCTATGTTCAGTCTTTATCATATTTCTATCGTATATGATTCACGTAAATATTGTCTATAAATAAAATTGTTGTCATATAAATCTTGTCTATGATTTACACTTCATCCACTGATATAACTGATATACTAGCTTATCAAATGTCAAAACGTAAAGTGCAATTTTCGGGACTTTAAAAAGTCCTATTTTCTTTCATACTTATTTTGCGTATCAATTCTGTTTTATTTTAAAACCAGGACACTCAATTGTACCAAAGATACTAACTTTCAGAAGGATCTGTTATAATGACCACAATATTGGATTTAACCAATTCATATTATCTTTAGTGTGATGAAATTTAACCCATAAGATCAATATTTGTGGCGATCCGAAAGGACTTTTTTTACTAGCCCCTAACAACCCTACACACACATCCCTTTCTCTCCTTTTCCTAAATAGCGCCGGCAACTTCTGTCCGGATCAAATAAAAAAATGACTTTGTAATATTGAATTCTAGCCACCTCTACAAAATATTTTTGAACCTTTCTCATAAATATTTTACGACAAATGCTAGTTAAATATTTTACGCTACATATAATATTACACTAGAGATTCAAATTTTAATCAATAACAGTTTTCTGACATGTTTACGTTATTTAATAAAATTAATATAATTCACTTAATGAAAATCAAAGGAATATGAAAATTTATACGGGCTGGAACACTGTGATGATAGGTTGGAAGAAAATGTAATAAAGTTATTTATGGCAAAATGAGGTAAATCCAAAAATAATCCGTTTAACATCAATGCTTACTGATATATAATAAAATCGAACGTAAGTCGCTGATATCAATTGTGTGCCACGGGATATTACGAAGGATTTAAGAGGATTTAGGTTTTGGTTTTGGTACAGTTTTTCACTATATTGTATTATTTTTATTACGAAAGTGAAACATCTAGGGAAAAATTCATTGGAAATTTGACTTTCCGAGTTGGCAAAGATTTTAACCTTACATTTTTTGGGAGTGCAAAAAAATTAAAATATATAAAAACCATTTCATATGTGAGTTGTAATTTACTACCGCCATCCGCAATTGAAATTTTCCCCGTAAACCAGAATAGATGTGTGAAACAAGGTGTGAATCATGGGTAGAATTGGTGAACGTTACATTGTGTAAAGTGATTACTTAAGCTAGCCATACGATAAGTTGTAAGCCCTATAAACACCCAATAGACTTCCATGCCTATTTTCTCATATAAATAACTTCGACTCTATGAAATATCTTTAATATTAGGTCCTTACATATGAAATTGGCATTTTGCCGTACTGGCAAATTTGATCTCAAATATCTTCTCTTTGGTTAGGAATTCCAAATCCAAATTTATACAGCTATTTACTCATGTATTTGTGTTTTGAAAATTATAATTCATTTGTTTTTTCCTCAATTGTTTTTTCTTTGCGTCACTCAGTTTACAAAATGAAAAACTTGAAATATCGCGTTATTTACGAGTACGAGTTCCACCGTGGCACCAGTGCTGCAGAAACGGATCGAAGGATTAATGATGTGTATGGCGACGGTGCCGCAAAAGAAAACACAGTGCGTTTTTGGTTCCAACGTTTTCGTTCTGGAAATTTCGACCTGCAGAACAAGCCCCGTGGACGGCCGGAGACCAAAGTTGATAATGAAGAATTGAAGGCTATTGTGGAGCGGATCCATCGCAAACCACATCCGAGTTAGCTGCAGGCTGCGGTGTTAGTGATAAAACTGTTTTAATCCACTTGAAGCAAATTGGTAAGGTGAAAAAGCTTGAAAGGTGGGTACCTCACGAATTGAGTGAAGCAAATCAACAAAGCGCGTTGACTGCTGCGTTGCATTACTCAACCGGCACAATAATGAAGGGATTTTAAATCGAATCATTACCTGTGATGAAAAGTGGATCTTGTACGATAATCGGAAGCGCTCATCGCAATGGCTGAACCCTGCCGAACCAGCCAAACCATGCCCCAAGCGAAAATTGACTCCAAAAAAGTTACTTGTGAGCGTTTGGTGGACTAGTGCTGGTGTCGTTCACTACAGCTTTCTTAAATCTGTCCAGACGATTACGGCAGATGTCTATTGTCAGCAACTGCAAACCATGATGGAAAAGCTAGCTGCTAAACAACCGAGGCTGGTTAATCGCTGTAGGCCACTGCTGCTTCATGATAACGCTAGACCACACACTGCACAACAGACGGCTACCAATTTAGAGGAGCTTCAATTGGAATGTCTAAGACATCCACCGTACTCTCCGGACCTTGCCCCAACAGATTACCATTTTTTTTCGAAATTTGGATAACTTCTTGCAAAGGAAAAAATTCAACTCCGATGGGGCAGTCCAAACCGCCTTCCAAGATTTTATTGATTCCCGTCCGAATGGTTTTTTTAGTAAAGGGATCGATGAACTACCTATGAGATGGCAAAAGTGCATAGATAGCAATGGTACATACTTTGATTAATAAATATATTATAATAAAAAAAAATCGGCTTTATGTTCCTCCCATACTAAACGCCAATTTCATATGTAAGGACCTAAT